>KZ538095.1:0-14197 GCA_000934665.2 Catajapyx aquilonaris
GGGGGGGGGGTGCACAGACGGTACCTTGTCGGATAGATACCCCAGATAAGGTCCTCTGTATTTAACCCTCCCCCCAAAAAACCTGGTTCTCAAATCACATGATTGCCAACCTTCTTCCTTTGCTAATTGCTAAGAACGGTTACCATATGATGCGCGGCCAGACATAATGTGCTTTGAGGTACACCCAGTTTGCTCTCAGGTTCGGACTACAGGTGATCTTGTAATTGGATAGCCACTAAAGTGCTACCCATACGTGGGTCGGTTATTTATGGGCAGGATGATCAATTTGAGGAGGGGGGGGGGGGACCNGGGGATCCATAAAGTACTGTAGACCAAATATTATTAGGGTCAGGAGAGGTTAGTTTCATTCCAAGCCGATAGATAGGCGCTGATGATTTGACTGTTTTAAGGTGACTAGATAGAAATCTCTATCTATTTCTATTCTATTCTATTCTATTCTATTCTATTCTATTCTATTCTATTCTATTCTATTCTATTCTATTCTAAATCTATTCTATTTCTATCTAGTCACCTTAGACTGTTTGTACCCGTTACAGTACTGAACCAACACGTACAGTATGTGCAAAAAAAAATGTGTACACTCATGTAGCACAAAGGAATGTGGATTCCCACCGAAAGTAGCCAAACCGTGAACATGACATCTAGTGAATCACGTCATCAGAGCGTCACGGCTCACGGCTGTTTAATGAAATTATGCCTCGACGGGCCCCTCTTCCTTCAAACAGGAAGCAAAGTCATCGGTTTTTTTCCTGCGAAAAAAGGTGTATGGCAATAAAAAGGGCGGAGCCAATATGGGTGGTTATTCACCTGTCAGCAAGAGCGAGCATGCGAATTTTACCTCGAAAAAAAAACTGTGTAGTACAAAAAAAAAGCAATGGAAATATAATACTACGAATGTAGTCACTGGCTAACGAACCATACACGCACTTAGTATTACTTTTTGCGCGCGGTTACCTGGGCATGAGCATGAAATTGCTTAAATTATGGAAGATTTTCACGCCAAATTTGAGCTGAAATGGTCTCCGTTCACGAACCACTGCCACCATAATATATGGACTTGACAAAAAAAAATGTGTTTTTGTTCCAACTTATATAACTACATCCTTTATATACATCGGGTGGGGAGAACCTAGGGGCTGAACCCTCGTTAATTTGATTAAGTGGCGGCGTAGTTTTATTGTAAAGCGCCGCTTGCAATATGGGTAGTAAGGAGGAAGAGCAGAGAAGCCCCAACCCTTCCGTTTGGAGGCCATAAAGAAGTGGATGCCCTGCCCAGGATACCTGCTCTGCTCGGATGGGCTTGATGGAAATGGCCCAGAGAGAAAACAAGCTCTTGGAGCTAGGGGAGGGTTTTGAAATTATCACTTTATTCGGACTGACTAATCTTGTGATTGATGTGGCCGGATCATTCCGGGCAGGGCAGGAGAGGATGAGAGAATATCAGTTGCAGATCTAATGCAGAGTTGGTGTCAACCGCCGGATCTCGTTTTAGGATGGACCAGGTGACAGGACGTATTCCGAAATTTTACTTCGAGCTGACCATTTTGTAGGTGGATATATGCAATTCTGATATAGAGTCTGATGCAGTCTCAGGAGAGGGTATCCTCTAGTAGGCTTACCAAACACTGAGCTTCTGGGGAAAGGGATTTGCATATTCGGTGAGGAAAGATGCTCAGATTAAACGTCGCTCCTGCTGACGAGATTCACCACCAAACACTTGAGATATGCAGACCACCTTCCAGGTTTCCTTTACTGAATTTGCTTAGTGAGAGTGCACCATTTGGCAGCCTCTCTAAGCACTTTATTTGTTCACTTGAAACTGACATTCCCTACAATTCATTTATTTATTTTGTACCTCACTTATGATGGATTCTCAGAGGGTGCACCAGTGACGTCAGCTAGCTCCCGTTCCAAGTGTGATGACGTCACATGGACCGTACGTTGAGTGGAAACCGCCTAGTTTTGCATGACAAGTTTATTACCATCAGACTGACCCTGACCCTGGAATTCCCAGGTCCTGTCCCGAGCTTCCTCAGGTACAGTGCTCCACCCAAACAAAACACCAGCTCCTGCCTCCACCCACGCACGTTTTGTATATGCTAATTGCTTCCTGCCTGTCCGCCACATACGGACTTATTGTAGCCTATCCCTCCCAAAATAATGCAACAAAGTGGGCTCCCTTCCCCCCAATGGTGTTTTCCCTGGTGAGCTTGAGGATCCCTGGGTGTGAAGCACTTAGGGGAGCAGCGGTGACAAGTTTTCCCTCTCTTGACGCTGCCCTCCATTATGAGTGTGTATCATAAGCCGCCAAGGGACCCGCTGTCCCCACCATATAAAAAAAGAATCTCTGAGAATAATAGAATCATGGCTGGCAGTGATTGGACACTCTTGGTCAATATCCTTCCCCATCATGTCCATAGGGGGGAAGAATATGGAAAAGAAAAACCTAACATCACATATCGATTACCACGATATAAACCTGTACTTTTTCCCCTCCACGGCCAGTGTCGCCGTGACAAATGCCCTTGTGATTGGTTTGGATATTTCATAAGGCGGGCTCAAATCTCGGGAGACCGCCAAAGATCTCAAGTATACGGTCTAATAAAAATCCTGGCCTGGTTATTTTTCTCCTGAAAGGCTGATAAAAAACACCCTCCCAGGTAAGCTTATCGTTAGGAATGTAGATTTTTCACTTTAGAGATTTATTCGTCATTTCTGGAAAGGGAGGGGGGGAACATGGTGGTAAGGAGGGAGAAAAGTAGAAGAAATTCCGAGGTATAAAAAATGAGCAGCCGTTAAGAAGGACGTAAAGCTAGTATCGGGTCTCGGAAGACAACGTGGACTTATTTGTCCCATTCATTTTAATTATGTTGTGGAAGGACGAAACATACAGCATTTATTTACAACAATTTTATTAATATTAAAATCCTTAGTTGTACGAGCTGAGACGCCCTCGTTCTGCACCTGCGCAATGGAGAGAGGCAGCGCCTCTGGTGGATGAAAGGAGGAACTAGTAAATTAAAATGTAACAAATTCATTAATTCATAAAATGGTGGGATTGAAGACATTTACAACACTCCATGTCAAGGATTCCCATGTTTTAGGTGAAAGGAAAGCCATAAATGCCACCGTTGGCTCCTTTGGTAATATTAGCCAAGTCCAGCAATTCTGCGGCAAATCACAGGCCCTTTCCCCCCTCCTAGCTCGGGTCCTATAATACTCCCACCCCTTGGTGTAATCCGGGCAAAATCAAATCCCCGGCGCGATGCAAGCCCAATTAGCCGGTGCTGACCCTGCATCCTGCGTGTCTTTTCTCCTTGGCGCCATTACCCATGGAGCACCACTAAAACCTCCGTCCCCATAAGAAGAAACCATTGGAAGCTGACACGTGCATTTCGCCTGGGGACCCACTTGCTGACGAGCTTTCTTCCTTGAGAGAGGGTGGCTACATAACCGGATAGTAGTTATCAAAAAATATTAGCTAGTAAGATTAGGCTGAATCAAAGTGAAGAAACACTTTAAGCTTCAGTAAGGGGGGTGGAAATGGTAGCAAGCAGGCAAAAGCCACTCGTGGAATTGCCCTCCCGGAAACACTTCTTTTCATGTGCTTACCAGGGGAAACTCCAAAGGGGCTTCCGCACACAAAAATCCTATCCGGGTGATGAGGAAGCAAAAGACCCGAGGTCATTTCTTATGCCGCGTGTTTTGCTGCAAGCAGTGTTTCGGCTTTGAGCGGCGCCATTCCATCCCGGAGTGCACGGGGGAGCCTACCCCCCTTGGAAAATAAAGTGCGGACCATAGACTTTGAAATTTCAAGTAGAAGGATGTAGGGTCAAAATAGCCATATCAATAATCAAGGTGGGGGAGGGGGGGAAAAAGAACCTCTTTTTTTTCCTTCGTTGCACTCGTTTCATCGCTACGGTGTAGCTGGTCAAATATCGTAATGCATCTCCTCCCTTCCCTGTAGGGAAAAGGGGCCATTCCATTTCCATGCATAGGATTTGTGAAGTTGAAGGGGAGGAACATCCACTCATCCGATCCTATGGATTATATACAGGATCTTTTACATAGGCTCGCCAATTTGCTGACTGAAATAAGGTGCCCCGAGGGAAATTGTAGAAATTGACTGATTATGTTGGCAGGTAAGGTAGGTAGCAAAATTATATGGGTGCTTAGGTAATGAAGGCGACGGATCTAAAGGAAGCGACGGAGACGTCTGCAGTGGAATGAGTCGGTTCATTTTTGTTAATCACTAGCTTGAAGCTGGGTCTGGCGCTTTTATTCGCACCTAATGCTGAAGCAGATTAGGGTTCTCCCAATATTATAGAACACGGGAAAGAGGGAGGGGGGGAAGACTTACATCCCTTTCCCCCTCCCCCGTGACCCTGCTCCGGAAGGCATTAGTACATTCAAGTGCATATTCAGATGATCGGGAATGCTTTATCGCAGGGAAGTCCCCAAGGCTCTATGGAATATGGCGTGAAGTGGAATTTGCATTTCCGCGCCGACAATTAAGCCGATTAAAATTTATCAAACCCGAATTGACAATCCGTGACTCAGTCTCAGGGGCTGCTTCGAGTGCTTGCTATTAAGTCCCACCTACACTCTCAGCCCTACTAGGTCCGATTTAACCCAGGATTTTGTTGTGGAAAAATATGGATGGGTGACTGATAGTCAGCCGAAAGTAAAAATATTTAGCAAATAATATTTCTGGAGGTGTGTAAAGCTGGTACAGCGGGAATTAAATTATTAAGAGTGGTGAATAATTATGCACTTGATGAATTATATTAATACACACGTATTAATAATTCATCCAGTGCATAAATGTATTCACCAAGCGTGTAAAATTATTCACGTGAATAATTTCACACACTTGGTGAATACTTTTATGCACTAGACAAAGAACATTATGCACCGGGGGAATAATTTTATGCACATTATGCATATAGTGATTGGATTATGCAATTCTAAGTATATTGTTATGTGTTCAATTTTATGGTATGTTTTGGATCTGAAATTCAGTATGACAAAATGTGGCCCAAAATATATGTGAATTTTGGACATTTCTCTAATGTGTCGGCCTATCAGCATTCCAGATTGCTTGAGGGCAAGGGACACAAGGGAGCTGCGTCGTATAGAGACGGATGCTTTAGGGAAGCACTTTTAATTAAGTGATTTCATTTTTCATCAGTTCCTAAAGCGTCTCGTTTCAGACGCGAGCAAAAGTGGGAGCCTTTGTCTGCCGTTTGGGATGTCGCTAGCTTTCCACCCGGAAGAACGGACTTCAATTCCAACTTTTTAGCTCCTATTGAGAATTTTCGTGATTAAAATCTCTGCTCGCTTGCTGCTTGCTTGGCGCGATTTGCGTTCCTGCTTGCCGTTTCAAATTAATGGCGGGGGGACATTATTTGCCGGGGGGTTTACAAAGGGCGGGAAATTTTTTGAAACGAATAATGCTGAAACATTAGTGGCTGAGGGGAATAAAAGGCAAAAAGAATAGCCTCCCGTCGAGCCAAAAGGAGAGCTCGTTTTTTCCTCCGCCTTTTTTCCCCGGTGTCCCAAGATGATCATTTTGAAGCTTTCATGTGCCGGGACATTCTTCTTGCCCACTGTCACAAGAGCGTATTCAGGCGGACAAGGCCGCCTGGAAATCTTGCTACATAAAAGGGATCCAGAAGACACTAAAAAAATATATAGAAAAAGGGTCTGACGTAATAACTTTATGATACCACATTGACCATATAGGTCTGTAGGTTTGATGCATAGCTGGGATTTAATCTGGAATGACCCTCCCCTCTCTGGGTCATATCAATCGCTTTCGCGCCAGAACGCACATCAGAAATACACAATATTTCTTTATAACCTGGATTAGGGGGGGGGGGGGAGGAACATGTGCTTTTAGGCGATTAAACTCATCTCTCACTTTTTTCGGAGACAAGTTCGAAACCGGGTATATCTTACTGGGCCGGGGAGATTGCTCTCAAACTTATTGCAGTCGCCTTATCATTTGATACATGAAATATCGTGTCTGCCTTTCCGGATTTATGGCGCATATAAATATGTGGATCGGCACACTAGATTTTTTTGTGATCCATCACTGGACCCCCCCAATAGGATATTAATACTGGGTTTTCCCAGGGCTTGGACTGTGATCCTCTTTTTGGCCAATTTCGACCAGATTAAGCGTGTTTCCCACCGTCTCTCTGGGACGGGGGTGGAGGGGGTTAATCCATGACGTAATTAGTGAGGCGGCTGCTTGTCCGACACCATGTTGTAAACATGAGGGTGGTGTCCATGGCACGTGTCAGGGGTGTGCGGCGCAAGATGGGCCATAATAGTCCCACCGGTTTTATCCTCCAACGATCATATTTCCCAAATCTAGCATGGGGTTATATATAGGAACATTGAAGGGGTCAAATACTGGGTCCGGCCCATCCAGTGACGAGCAATGCAGGCGGATTAATTGGATTGAGCCCAGGTTCTGTGCATTGTATGTACCGGGGAGGGAGGACCCCGCTGTTTTCCCCCCGAAGCATACGTTATTGATGTTTCTGCTTCACAAAGATGAAACGTCATGCGTGTAAATCGCGCACTGGCATCTGCGGGCTGCACCGGACACAATGCTCCGCGCCGACAAACGTTCCATTAGTCCAATGAAAAGCTTACTCCTTTTGTTGGGATGGGTCCAGCTAGGGACATGTAGTGCACTCTTTAAAAACGGAGGCAGAACCAGCTCTGGTCCTGGTCCGGTCCTCCCCTACCAGTCGTCTCCCCCACTAAAAAAAAAGGTCGCAACTGGAATAACAATTGCGATTCCTGGGAAAAGAAAAAAGTATTTAAAAATTAGTTTTTGTTCCAGGCTTGGAAGCTGTAGCCTCTAACCAGCCGCCATTTAACTGATAACAAATCTTGTAGCTTCATCAGCGCCCTCTAGTGACAAACTGGAATCAGCCCCATCTAGCGGGTTTCAATCCGTTTCCTCCCCGAAGCTGCTCTGTGCAAATCCAGGAGTTTGACAATCAGTAAAGGTGGGAGTGATTTTGGTGCCGCAGGTCCTGATATGAAGAGCATGAAGGAAAATTAGCAGTGCACGAATAAGCGTCGCGCGTCGAGGCCGACGTTTCTGCAGCCTAAGCAAAGAGAAACTTCCGAACTTTGTGATGTAAGAGCGCCAGACAAAGGGATTTATGTTGACAGGAACATCTAAATACCGGCCCTTGTTTAACTTGCAACCCTCATGAATAGTAAATGAATAACGATAGAGCGTCGCAAATCCGGTCAAATCAAATACTTGAAAATAATTACCAGGGATTTACAAGCGTTGCCAAAGTTATTAAAGGCATTATGAACCCTCGTCTCATACTCCGAGGCGAAACTCTTGTCATGTTTCTTTTCCCCCCCTGGTGATCGATGTTTCGAGGGTAAATGAATTTCGCTTCCAACGAACCGTAATGACATCAGCAACTATTAGCCTCCTCACATAGGTCGCGTTATTAAGCCTAGGGCAAGCTAAGAATTATTATTAATTGGCCACGTGCTGTTCCTACCGGCACTTCCCTTGACAATAAATCAATGACCCCTGTAAGCAAAGTGTCACATGGCGACAACCCATTAGGGTCACAAAAGTTAGGGGCGGGGAGGGTTTCCTCGTCAAAATATTCCTCTCTTTTTGCTCACTTGACTTGCAGTTGATTGGCGGCCGCTTGGGATCGATCCCCGATCCCCATTCCCCTAGGATCTGAATATGTCACGCATTATATGCTAACTCTACACTCCCCCCCTCCCTACTGATGCCTAATCCCCTCGATCCTTTTGATGAATGAAATTATTGGGTATGGGAAGCTGTTCAGCGCCAGGAATTGGAAATTAGAGGCCTGATATAGGATTACTCTAATGCTCCTTTGCATTCTACTGCCTGATGGTACTGTCCTTTTGTGCAGGACACTGAATGTAACATAATTGAAATTCACAATCAACTTGAAAATTATCCGTAAATATCGGATGATGGATAATAATATTTTGGATGATCGACGCGATTTTAATTGACTAGCCCTCCAGTGTGAGCATAAGGTGGCAAAAGGTTGTTCATCATCATGTCAGAGATGATTTACCACCTGCTATGAGCTGGGCGTATCCGCAGCCATCATCTGGCCATGAATATTGTGCCGAAACAGCTCGTTTGGCTCCCAACCGGAAGGTACAAAAAAAATATATTCACCCTTCGAGCTGGAAAAAATATGGTGGAACCTGCCAACACTTTTCCGGGTGGGAAACCAGTCGGAAAATATGACGGGCGTGTCAAAATGGCAACTCCCCCTATATCCATACAAAACCCTCCTACCAGTGGGGGTGAGCGTCATATTAGTGGTGGGTAAAAAGGCTTATCTGGTGCTAATATGCCGTCGGCTGGATGGCATGGGGAGGGGGGGGGGGGGAATTTTCCCCCCATAGCCTGTGACTCCGCCATTTCATTTCATATTCAGTCAGCCAATGACGGAGAGGGAGCGGGTAGATATTATTGCGCCGAGGGGTCGGTTCAAGAGAAGGGTGATTGCGCATTTTCGGAGGGTGGCGTGTCAACAGGGCTCGATCCATGCAATATCCTACCTGACACTTTGACACCATGGCTGCTCCATTGTCAAGTTATGAAAATCAGGTTCAAAAATTATTGACATGTTCTAATTAGTGAAAATTAATAAGTGCGAAGAGTAATGAAGATTAATAATTATTATTAATATAAGAAAATAATTAGCATGGTACGTAATGAAATTTCATAATTATGGTAAATCATGAAAGTTTGTGATCACAGAAAAAAGCATAAAAATTTGTGGGATATGACAATTTCTCAAATTAATAATTTAAAATTATGAATAATCATGAAAGTTAATGTGATGATGAAAAACATAAAAATAAAAAGCACGATAAAAATTCGTAGAATATGAAAATTGTACAAATTAATGACAATTTAAAATTATGAAAATTTCTAATTATGGAAATAATTAATTTAAAATTAATAGGTCAGAAAATGTAATACGTACTATCAAAAGGAATTGATTGTAACATTGTAAAATAAGTAACAAAAATTAATAATGCAAAAATAACCATACAAAACATGTCTTTGTAGTCTATACTATGAGTGGGTGCTCGTGTGTGTGTGACACAAGCTAACCACAGTTCAATAGCTAAAAATGGCCTTCAAATAAATAAAACGGTCAGTATCTTGTAATTAAAAAGTTGCATATTCAGAATAATCATCTTATCTAAGCATATCCTAACCCATTGCAAATTATTTTTATTTGTAGGCCTAGTTGTTATTTTTACATTATTAAATGACAAAATAACAGCTACAAATAAAAAAATAACGGGAAATAATAAAACCGAGGCGGCTTGGGTTTAACAGGAAGGGTAAAACGACAGTAAGCGAACTCTGTAGGTTGAGTCGTTAGAGATTTTACACTCTTGGGACCCAACATATACGTCGCCTTTTACGTCTCAAGTTTTGGGGCCGCATTGAAATATTCCCCTCATTTCCTCTGAGGTCAGAATTAAAAGAAGGAAAAAAATTAACGTCCGCACGTTTCGTGGGCGGACAGAAGATATTTCAAAAAAAAGCTGACTTCGGACCACTTAAAAAATCTATTTTACCCGCGTTTTATTTCTGAAAACGGGCGAAGGAAAAGGCACAATTATTTTGGCGGCTCCAGACTCTAGGGGAGATTTTTTCCCCTCCCCTCCAGTTTTTGGGGAGAGGTGGGGCCAGCGTGGGGGGGGGGGTGGATTTCGCGCCCAAAAATAAGCCATCTGAATTGGAAGCTTCAGGAAGGAAAAGGACGCTTATGAAACACCCTATCGCCTTTCCCCATCAGGAAATAGCTAATGGGACCCGGATTATTCCTCTCATCCTTATATCTCTACAAATACGTAGTATCGATTCTGACTCACCCACGATATGAATTTTGACCTATATTTTTGACCCCCCCTCCTTTGGGAATATAATGCTCACCTTCAGGTATTGCATGTGACGTCATTGGGTGTCGGCATACGATGCTGGTGGGAAAATAACCCTTTGAAAGTGCAAAAGGGTTGAAAATGCTAGGGGTTGAGATGCTAATGGACATGAAATTTCAGAGGCAGTCTAGGCATCAAGTGCACGAAGGGAGAGAGATCGGATGGGGGGGGGGAGGGGGGGGGAGGACCCAGAGATGAGATTTATCCCAGGGAAAATAATTTGGAGTGCTCACACCCCCGTACCGCCCTACCCCCTCCCTCCACCTGATGCACGTAGCAATGGAGGCATAAAACAAGGGGAGTTTTTCTGACCCCTCGATGAGTCGGTCCCGGGTCGAGTATCTTTTTTGCCCGAAGGTCGGATGAAGGCGCCTGGGAATTCAAAATGAAAAGGGGGGCGACGGTAATGGATGATTTTATATGTGTGTGTTTGAAACAGGGCAGCCAATATGAAAGGTGGTATTTTTTTAAGCCATTGTTGATCCCCATCCCCCCCAATAAATAAATATTGTGATGATTGTTCGAAACATTTTTGACATTATTGTAATAGTTGGTGAGGCATTGCTCCCTGGCTGTTGGCAACGTTGGGGCTTAAAAGTAGCCCCCCTTGATGTGAGGAGGATTAGGGGTGTAACCGTATGCCAACGGAATATGCGTATAGGTACAGTCAGGTCGAGATTTGGAGCAAGGCTGACGAGTGTCAGAGAGACTGCGTGTCTGCCTGAGACCTAGATATTTGCATGATAAGCGTCTCCAAAAATATAGCTCCGAGTGTCTGCACCTAAGCCAGAACTCCTACTTATTTCCCGCCCGGTTCCAAATTTTTTTATCAAATCAATTTGTTTTACTGAAGTGACCTCCCCCCCCCCCCTATCTAATTTTGGTCATCGATTTATGCGTCTGAATGTTTAATAGCATCAGGTTGGCTGGGTCCAATCCTAATGTAGGATTGAGCGCGTTAGAAGAGGGCCATAAGGCGTCTGCAAAGAGCGCCCCGGGGCGTAAAAGTTGTGCCGATGGGAGAGTTATAAGAGTCATCATACGTGGGCTTATTCCCGCGGTATGAAATGTATGTGTGATGGGTGCCTAGGGAGGACTAGGAAGCGGCGCCACGGATTCATTTCCCCCNCCCCCCCCTCCTCTTACAAGAAGGTTCCTCTGAGAGTGCTGCCTCCTTGCCTCTCTGGACGAATTATGAAAATTGCGCTTCCCAGCACATCACTGGGTTCAGGCCATAAGAGGGCATATTTTCTCTGGGATTGGCTCCTGCGATTGATGCGCCTATTCATAGCCGTTGGGATACGTTGGGAAGAAGCCGATTTATAGCTTAGGAGAAACCAAGTACTCCACAGGATTTGCTGAGAAGCACAAGATATTTTGTCTGAATAATTGAGCCGGATATGATAGGGGTGCAGAACAAGGTCGATAAGTTGGAATCATAAAAGCTGTAAGGTAGTTTTTAGACTGGCGTTGGGATTGACATCTCCATCCATTCTCCCCCTTGTGGTGGAGGCAGGCGGAAGAAGCTGGGTTTGGGATGATATACTGGGCGCATCCCCGGAAACATTTCCCCGCCGTGCTATTTTCCGAAATGAACCCCCAGGTCTACTGACTCCTGCTGGGAATGATTATTGATAAATGGCGCAAAAGGAGATCGGCACATCATTTACTGCATGTTGGGAGGGCAGCCTCGGGCGCCTTGCTTGTCTCCAGAGGAACATATGCCGCCGACTGACAGCCAATATGTCCGGAGTGTGTTTCCGTGTCATTTCCATCCGCAGGGCGCCCCAGACTCCCTGCTAAGCAGCAAAAATACTGATGCTGCCAGACTCTCACCATTCAAGCTCTTTGCCACCACTGTGGTTTGAGAAGCGATATTTGCTGGTAGATTCAATTTGCGACCCAAAGATTTAACGACATTTATCGATTTAACGATATTATAAGCATTATCGACTACACGATATAAAGCGATATTAAACAACAAGATTGGTAAATCACGTGAGCGTGATTAGCGTAGACTTTTCCATACCACTCATAACTCATTTTCGGCCAAAAGTTGACTTACCCTTTTCCTCCTCCCTCCCCTACCCCCAGAATGCCCATTTCCCTTTTAAAAAATCTGTCCTATAGCAAACCCATCTTTTAGACCTTATTTCTCATCCATCGATAAAAGTCTTATATCACGGCTCTGTCCGTCCATCCGTCTGTGGACAAGTATCAGGTATCGTGGGGTAGGAGGAGGAGGGGGAAGGTGATCTGGGAACGGTACTGTGGGGGGGGGGGGGGGGNATCGATATCAAACGATATTTATGGATTACACGATATCAAACGATGTTTAACGACATTAAACGATATTTAACGATATTATATACGATATACGAGATATTTAGCGATATTAAATAATAATAAATTATTTTATTAAAATTAATATGTTAAAACAGTGGTTGTAAATGGGAGAGAGGTCGATGTGATCTTTGATCATGAATGAAAAGGGGAGTGAGTGGCGGCCCTCTTCAGATTGGGATCAACTCCCCTGGCACCTGGATTTAAGGCTGTATTATTGAAAGGAGCGGGTGGCCGCGGATCCATTCCTGGCTCTGGCTGCTTCCACATGTGTCCTGTTCACTCATACATGTTGAATCGAGTCAATCCGCTTGGTTTTCACATCATGTCGGCTGCGGAGGAGATGGCCATTTCCGTCCCAAAGGACCGTGTATCGCCGGGGGATTTAATAGGCGAGACCAAGCAAGGCCTATGTTTGAAGCGGAGTCTCCTCGTACCCACACCATCACCACCACATGGTGGGGTGGGCTAGCAGCACCCTACTCGCCCACTATTAATTATGCACCTCCCGAGTGCTCTTATTCACCTCCCAACTTTCCGCTGGAACTCATGCACTCCACCATGTTTGTGTCCCGGAGTGGGGGGTACTTACATAATTTACGAGCCGTTGTTTTTGTCGATTCTTGACACTCACACTGTCACGCGCCGTAACCCACGTAACGCTCGGGCCTAAATCAGTTTCAGTGGTTTTCTGCCTAATTTGAGTTTTTTTTAAAAAAAAAGCTGGTGTAGTTGAAATTTTTGACTCAAATTTTTTAACGTGTGGTTGAAAATAAGGAAGCACATAGGTGCCTCAGCATTCCAAATGAGTCATCATCTGACCGGTTTTCTGCGGTTAAAAGGAGAAACCGCAGGGGGATGGCCATGTGCATCTTTAGGCTATAAATTATTATTAGATATGATAGAGTGGAATACCGGGCCCCCGTCTCCTAAATTCCGCCGATTTGTATGCGAGGCTCGGGGTCCATTGAGCAAGTAGTAGCTCTTCTGTTACTCGCCTAGGTGGTAAATCTACATTATGATGATGAAGCTCTGCCTCTCCTGCCTTCTTATATGGTCAAGGAGGATCTGGGAAGGGGACAATGGGACAAGGAACGTGAACCACCTACCTGATGCTGCAGGTGTCACCCAGACTCAATTTGCATATTTGGCCTCTGTGTGAGAGCGTGTGTGTGTGTGTGAGCACTGGAATTGGAATCGAGGGTTGGAAAACGAATATAATCGTCGAGCCTGCTGGTTGCTGGGCGTTCGGAAGAACCGGAGGGCGGTTTTGCCCAAGCGAATTACCTGAGTCGGCGGGCTTTTAAAATTCTCAACCCCTAGGCATATCCGTGAAGTAGTTAACGTTGGCGTAACTACGGCATATAGTTCATTTACAGCGCGGGTTTGCCTGAAACGGCGATTTCAGTTGTTACTAAACCCAACTCTCTTCCTCCTATAACCTTACTAAACAGACATTGGTTCGCCGCCCCTTCAAAATAACGCCACATTCGATCCGCACATAAAGCGGGCAAACATTTATGCAAACGACTAAGTTCCAATGCTGAAACGCCAAAACCCTTTTTCCCCACATAATTTATGAGGAGATACGATTGGTGGGGGGAGGGTTGGTACTATGGGGGTTAAAACGCAGTCCGTCGTCTTGCTCGAGTAAAATTTTATTCGCTTCCCGGGGATGAAATTGGATCCCATTTCATTTTGGCATTCCCTCATCATATTTTAGGAACGGGCTAATTCCATTTGGCTCATAAAATCGGGCCATTGTGGGGCCTCTCGTCAGCACTACATCAATGAAATAGTTTATATTCGGGGGGGCGGGGGGGGG
>KZ538095.1:16692-88246 GCA_000934665.2 Catajapyx aquilonaris
GCCCCCCCCCCCCCCCCGTCCCCCACCCACTGCGTGATTGTGCATGTTGGGAGCGCCGCTCCGGATTGTTAGTTCTAGGCCGCGTCCGAACCCTGCCAAAAATAAGAGCTGAAAGCTAGGCTAATTTTCATACGTATTATTTTTTTGGTGGAGGCTTGTTGTCACGTGGCCTTGGCCAGGCCTGCGCATGACTTACAAATGCGGGATTTTTTGGCCCCGAGGTACCACGTGTGAAAAATTGTACCAAACAATTCGTGAACAAAAATGTGTATTGTTCCTCCTATTTAATAAACTGAAAATGATTGTGGAAATCCTGATTATGTCCCATTGCTACCAGTCCTGCTTCTAAATCCTTCCCCCATTGGCTCAGATGGCCGCTATCAGACACGTGCCCAACGTGTTGACTTGTGTCATTGGAGACACAAATGTACTTTGAGCTCCCCCCACTAGGACCCCAGTAGTCTCAATAAGGTCGAAGGGAGATCTGCATATCTGTTCATGAACTGGATAAAACCTGGAATTTTCCCACCGGATAAAGCAGTCCGGTGGTGTTTAGCAGGGTAGTAATATATGCATTAATCCCCTTGGTTTGCATATGTATGAGGCTGGGGCTGGAGCTTGGAGTTTTTGGGAGGAGTGGGTGTGTGTGTGAGTGTGAGGGGGGGATGTGGGGTATGCATACGTACACACACGGCAGTGACATACCACACACTTAGGAGCAGACGAAAAAGAATTTTGTTTTGACTCCAGTTGCTTCAGCCTACGAATCGATTACCGACTCCAAATGTCATTGGTAATCACAGCCGATGGTAAAATCAGTCTACGCATTTCCCCAGCACCGGCAGTGGGTGGGTGGGTGGAAAGTGTGGGGGGGAGGGGGAGGNATCCTGTTGGGATTTGCATGGCATTTACATGCGACACGGGGGAATGGAATCAAAGTCAACAAAAAGGTTAAAAAGCAGAGGGTCTGGCCGGCCAGCTGCCAAATTTGCATGAAATGTCACAATAGAGAAGCGGGGCTTGAATGGTGTCATTTCAACCCGGGGACAAGGGGGTTGGCTGGTTGTGTGGGTGGGGGGAGAGCGATAGAGACATGCATGCAGAAATAAACATTTTCGATCCCATACACTGTTAATTCATCAACAGGGCTTGTTATGACACAAAAGGGCAAAGTCAACATCCGGGGCGCAAGTGTGAAACATTGCAGAGAAAAAGGCGTGCGCACTACTGGGGGTGGGGGTAGGGGGCTCTATAGATGTCAACGTTGCTGGGACACCAAGACCATCTTCAGAGTGGGTGGTAAAAAAAAAGTGGGGGTGGAGGAAGCCTGACACCCAATATTTGCAGCGAGAAAGGGTCACCCAAAAGTTGTGAAATTTGCGACAGAGGAATCTGCAGTGCAGAAATTCCATTCGCTGAAGAGTGGGCATGCTAGGGAGATGGTGTTTCAGAAACTGCGACGTGCCATGATGCCTTCTCCCAAGCGCTCCACATTTCCATACAAAAGAAATCCAAAGCGAAGCGACAGACATTCATGACACTTCTGAAAAAGAAAAAAAAAAAACACTTTCTTCTCGCTCGTCTACCATTTTTCGGCCATTTTCGCCCAGCCACTGCGACCGTAAAAATTCCTGTCGCGTCTCATTGCGATGGTCCAGATGCGTCTTAGTAACAGTGGGTCAAATTTTGTTGACATTAGGAAAATTAGTTCCAAATTTGTAAATTATTCCAGATATTAATATTATCTGAAAGGGTAGCAAAATATAGTTTAGAGAAGAATTTGGCAACAATTTTCTTACACCATAAGAACATCCCGCATCCTTGAGAATGGACACGATCCGTGCAAATACTCCGAAGTGCTCTTGGGTGTCTCCCCCCATTTGATTTATCGCGCCCGGACCACATCGATCAGCGCCAGCTAGCGAGTTCTTCCCGAATCAGTTTTCATACTGCTTGAAATGCAGTGGCCTGAGACGGGGGGGACCAAAGTGGCCTTTTCGCCCCCCACCCACGTCCATCAGAGTTCACCCCCTTCCCCCCTACACCCCATGGCTGGCATCCATCCCAGCAGTAGCCGCACTCCTATTCATTTATGCACATGTGTAACCGGGCGCTGTTTATGGAGGGCACACGGAGCACAAACGTTTCCTCGGCCTGCGTGTTTGAGGTCGAGTGAGCCAAGCACACACGTACGCCACACAGGACTGGGCAAACCGAGATCAAACACTGGCCTGCGCCCCCCCCGACAGGGACCGCTACCTTTGCCCAAAAATCCAAGGTTTATCTTTTTCCCCAGGTGTTTGTTCTGCTTAGGGTTTGTGCTTCAGAGAGACGGGATGAGGGGGTGGTCCATCATCAACTCTCTCTGCGCTTTGAAAACTACATTGGCTAGAGCCAGTTGGCCAAATTAGTCCGACAACGCCATTCCATTTGAGGTCCTTTCCGGAGTGGACTCGAGAGGATCCGTGTGTTGGCCAGCTAGGCGTCCCGGCACCGTATTGTGATCGTGATGGAATTGCAAACACTGAGGGGGGCACCCTGGGGGAAAAAAAATTCACCCCCACCCACCCCCTAAGTTTGGTAAGCCTCTTTGCATCCAAGGCAATGACTCGCTCCTAATTATAGTGAGGGAAAAGCTATGTCATTTACTACGGCACAGATTCATAGCCTATACTATATAAGCACAATCTGAGATTTGGTGCAACTATAGGGTAAAAACAAACAGGTTAATGGGCAAGTGCCATATAGAGCATGTTGTAAATATAACACCTAATAAGCCGAGGATGGCGGCAGTAAAATGGGGCTAGCACCGGCTCATAAAGGGCGTGGATCACGAAGATCATATTTATTTATGGCGCAAATGGAGCTTACTTGGCGGAAGGTCTAATAGGAAGTCAGGAGGGGACTAGGTGGGGGGGGGGTGGAGAGAAGGCGATGCGGATCGATGTTTGGAATAGGGTGGTGTATGGACCTAGAAGATGGTCGACTTGAGAGCAATCTGACTGGCCGCATGTTGCGCCGCGCTCCATTCGACGGCCATCTGTCGGCCGAAAGAGGACTTTCCGTTATGCAGTTTATCCGGATAGTTTAAAAAATTTGAGAGAAAATTATGGGTCTAGATACGAACAAAATGTCAAATATTTTGGTCAAACGTGCAGGAATTCTGGAAGAAAATTAGTGGAAATCACTAAAGGACCAACAATGTAATTTAAAATTTTGAACTCAAATTTTGCACCTTCATCAAAAATTGAGCCGAAAATTATTTTAGTGTTCTAACATGCATTGTTCTTTATATGAAGGGCTGGTATAAGATGGGCGCTATGGTTACATGCAGTCAGGTCACGCTCGTTTTTTTCTTCTTCGAACCTAAAATATTAGATTATCGTCCGGAGCAGGGTAACGTCTTCATGTCTCGAGGTTTATGACAGAAACGCATCGACATAACCGTAAATTCTCCACACAACTCTAGAGACCCGCCGTGAAAGGGTCGCCTTTCCAAAGAACGTGCGTCGATTCCAAATGGGTCCTATTAATTTCTGTTCGCTTTGAAGGCGGAATCTTCAATTTATGTAGTTAGACCCTGTATAGTATGCGCACGACGGGGCCTGGGATTAGCGTCTTGCGTTGGAATGTACTGGACAGAATGATATGCGTCGTTCAAAGGGTCACCCGGGGTGGGCCGAAAAGTCTGCGATATTTTGTCACAATTTATGGTTGGACAGATGGTATAGTAGCGACATGGCAGCTAATTTTTTAAAATTGGTCCCCATTCTGCGCTTGCGCAATGGGGGGAAGGCAGCGCCTCTGGTGGATTGGATGAGGAACTAGTTAAATAAAATAATACACGTTGTCGCCTCGAGTTACGTATGCCGCCTTTGTACTGTACCTGTGAATAATAGCCGGACACCCACCTTCTTCCACGTGCTGACGACATATAAATTTCTTTCGGGTTTGTAAGGTCAAATCACGAAGCTTATCAATCCCCTCGTCGTGCGTCAAGGATCGGGAATGTCTCCGATTAAATACAAGACTGGAAAGAAAAGAAACTGACTGCCTTTCTCGGCCAAGAAAAAAAAAGGTTCTCGGCGTATTCATACTTCCTTTATGCAGCCTTCCATCAATCAGTGCCCCCCCCCCCCTCCAGACTTGGTTGGGGGTTTATCTGATATTGCAATCCATAGCCGGTCCCTTGAACAGGAACCGCTGGACCAGTTCGGTTTCTACGTTGACAGAGGGAATTTCGTGAGCCAACTACGAATAGTGGCCAATGTGACTCTTATCTCCGATGGTTTGGGGGAGGGTTGTTTTTATCTCAGCATCTCTAGGGGTGTACTTTTGGAATGCCGGGAGGATACGGGTTCGAAGGCTAGGGAGTTATTGACACGGCTTCAATGCGGCGGCTATATGTAATATTGAGTGAAGCTGATTAAAACATCGGGGCGGCAGCGCAAAGCCGGGTCACATATCAAAATAATTGCCTTTGGTTACCGGTTGATTGTGCTGTTTATCAAGGGTGGGATTGGCAGGTTGTGAGCCTTGGTTTGGCCAAAATGGACAAAAATTGCGCCGATTATGCTAGTCCACCGGGTAGCCAGGAGTGTATAAGAACAAGATCACAAATCAACGATCTTTTACGACCCAATTAGACGGGGCTAACTGATTGCCGGCCCACGCCATCGGTGTGATTAGTCCCAACAAATTTTTCAACCATTGTGTTCGTGAGTAACCGAATAAGTGTCCGTCCCATGATTAGCCCTCCTGCAATTGTTAACTATTGTGTCTTTTGAGTGACCATCTTGGCCTTATAGGTGAGCAGGCACCATCGTACCATATATCCTGGTCGCAGCACCAGGTGGTGCCCATGACAATGGGTTGGCGATCACGAACTAGTTGGCAGCAAAGGCCATCAGCAGTCAGTCTAGGGTGGCTACCGGCCTCCACAAAAAAAATATAAAAAATATATAAAAAATGGGTGGGTGTGGGGTGGGGGGAAACAAGAGGCATCCTCATCCATCAGATAGAGTTACTCTTTATTCCGCTCTGCCATTCTTAATCTCCTGATACCTTTGTCACATGGTCCGAGTGACCCTGAACAGAATTTTAAAGCGTCATTAAGATAAGTTATGAGACGTGTTGTATATGAAAACTGGTCATATTATGGCCTATTCTCTGCCGACATCTCCAACGCTCCGATAGCATCTTGAATACAAAGAAGGCGGAGCTAGGTGAGGATGAGGGGTGAAAAATGTCAATTATTTATATCTGGATGAAAGTAGACGGGGACACGGATACATATTTCATGCTATTAGAAAGGCTGACGTGAGTAATGGTCGACTCGTTGCAGGTTTAACAACCTGGTTTGGACCCAGTCGACCATTCTCTTCTCCTCCTTCAAAAATTATGACGCAAGTCTAAGAGGGGTGGTATGTCCCGCAGACTCCTCCAAATAACGACTCTGCTTTGTCTCCCTTCTTTTTTAATGACCTGACACTGATAGATTCCGGTCTGGCTATTAGAAGGGCGAGCAGATTTGTCTTGCTTTGGTCCACAGGGCTGCCTTCCTTTGCCTTGATTTCTGAAGAGGGACCGACATGAGACTCACGTTCTTCGGGGGGTGGTAGCATCTCTTGAGGACAGACTTCCCACAGGGGTGATTTGTCGTCGCACGCGGTGGGTGTGGTGTGTTTTATAGGACCCCTACACCTGTTCAGGTGCATTTGAGGGTACTGAAATAAGTACTATTCCATTCAAAGTGGATAAAAACGCTATCTTCGACCTGTCACACCCAGCTATATTTATTCATCCTGTCCTCACCCTTCTGACTCTTATTGCACTTTTTGGTGTGAATAGCTCTCAGGATCAAGGTGTCCCTGATAAAAATCAAAAAAGTGGGTATTTTATTCACAACTTTATTTAATGTTTGCTTACAGACATCGTGACCTGCCGTTTCTTGTGGCAGGGGCGTGGTATTGTTGGGATAGCAACATCCGAAGATGGGTAGAAAAAAAATGAGCAAGCTTGTTAAAAGTTGTCTAATTTAATCCTAGGGTTGGGGAGTGAGCATCCTGCCACCTATCTCTACTTTTCCCCCCCTTCTGTTTTCGAGCCAACCGACCAACCCTCCTTCCAAGATTTATAAGAGGAAAGGGCAGTCGGGGCCAAGAAGTCTCATGAACGTGCTGATTTTTACTAATGGCTCCCTTCCCAGAGCCAACCTGCCTTTGTCGCCTTTGTCAGCAGAGACAAGAGGCAAGGGGGGAAATTATTTTTCTCGGCCGATTGTCCCCTTGGCTCTCCGGAAAATAAATATCCCACGCGCTCTCCCCGTCATAGGAATTTTTATAGGCCATTAAACGTGGGCCAGGTTGGCGTTGGGGACCTCCGGCGAAGGGCCTGAAAAATGAAGGGCGTTCCGTGCAAGTGGGACAAAAGACACGGCGGCCATCCATGAGCGAATCTGTCTTTATTGTCACCAGAGTGTCGCGAGTGGCAGCCACCATCTTCGATCACTCCTGCCACCTTTGTTCGAAGATTTTATTGTATAACCCAACCTGCTGTCTCGTTACCATGTTGCAATGCACCACTCTTATTCGAGGTTACTAACTTCCTGCCAGTCTGGTACTAAATAAATATTGCTTTTTTTCTTTTCCCCCACTTCTTG
This sequence comes from Catajapyx aquilonaris, assembly GCA_000934665.2. Classification (NCBI taxonomy): domain Eukaryota; kingdom Metazoa; phylum Arthropoda; class Diplura; order Dicellurata; family Japygidae; genus Catajapyx; species Catajapyx aquilonaris. The sequence goes on from KZ538095.1 coordinate 23,354, forward strand.
TAACCCCCCATCGTTGTTCCTGCTGCGAAGCACTGCTGACTCTCTAGTAACCTTGTCACTTGGCCAGCTCCTAACCTGCGCATTACATCACATGACAGCAGGGCCTCCTCCTGCTGTAGGGTCGGTCTCCTAGCGGGAAAAAGGTGATAAGATATGAATCGTATCTGGCTGCCGAGTTGAAGCTTCACGCTCATTTTGCTCCCCGTTGGGCCAATCTGTTCGGTTCGGGGATCCAAGAAAGGAGGCTATCAAACGTTTCTTATACGCATCGCTTACCTTGGGATGAATTGCCCTCTAAAAAATTTTTTGCTGACATTTTTCTATCGACAGATTTTTTTGAGGGGATGAAACGCGAATTTGTTCGACCAGGAAATGAGGGTGGAATAGGGGGAAAAAATGTTGCGAATGACATGGCACTCTTCAGGCGACAATAATTCTTGCCAGCCATGCGTTGAAAGGTTTCAGTAACTGAATTTTAAGAAGGGGGTCATCAAGTGTATAATTAAAGGGTCTGTTGTAAAGGAATATAAGGTCGCATTTTCTCTCACGCGCTTCGAAGCTTTGATGGAAAATGTGAAGGGCAGCATTTTTGACGACAAGCACAATAAAGTGTGATGGCAGGTGCGTGACATCACCTTGCAGCAGGGCAGCTTTATGGCGAAGTCTGATCGTCCACTAACTTGGTATTAGTGCGCTAGTTTATGACCGTGTGCCCTATGCTCAATAGTCGGAAGGGGTTATATAGTCGATGCTAGTCATGAAACAGATGCAATAGACTTTGTATCACCCGCACAGAACTGTTCAATTTTGTTCACTGCTGATGTAGCCCAGGAAAGTCAATAGTCGAGTCTATGGCTAGTCAGCCAACAGGCTCTGGAGTAGCTGACATATAGGACACAAATGCATAATACATAAACAGGAGGTGTGTGTTGTGTACTTTCCACTTTAGGCTGTTATTATGGGCAAAAATTACCATACAATTACATTAAGTTAAATATTTATTGAGAACTATTAATTATAAATGTTCAGCGTATATTCTGCACATAGCACTTCTGTACTTTACTTTTTTAAAGTTCATCTATGTCCCCTTTTAGTTCATTTGTATCTTGAGTGTCATTTTGTTCCGATGCTCATATACCGATTTGGAGACGGGACAAGTTCTCACTTGTTCCGTCTCCAAATCGGTACATCCTCCAAACTGAATGTCCAACACTCTAGGACATTTTTCACCTGTTCTCGGTGCATTTCCAACAGGTGAGAGAGAAAGGTCATCGTGTCACATTCAGAGCATGTACTTTTCCAATCGGTTCCGCATTTTATTCACGCGACTTTACTGGAGTGGAAACTTTTGCGGCGAAGGAAGTCTGAAACGTGGCAGCCATCGTACGGACAAATTGGGACTAACCCTCCCACCTAATTTGACGTACTGTCCCTATAAGACTTAGTAAGCGTGCATCCCGGATGTGCATGTCTTCCTGGAGGTTCTTGGGTGGAGCAATCCCATCTTGACCCCCCTGGAAAACCACACCTTCTTTTTCGCAGATCATCTGATGCACCACCGACTCTCAATTTGTTCCGATGGAAATTCAAACGCCCGGACCTTCCACTCATTTTTTCCCTAGGGCTATACAGCAGCATCTTCCAAGACAACCGTTGTCTTAATACCCGCGTGAGTTCGATCCGCAGCATGCTTTTTGCATGTCATTTAATGGATTAACAGCCGGGGTAGGCTACTTCAATGGAGTGGAAAACTCTGGCGGTTATGTCTCGCGGTGACTGCAACGCTCGGTTGGAGCACGAACCTGATCCTAATTTCCAGGAAATGACCTGCAATTTGCATGAATTCATACAGGCCGATCTATCAGACGGTGTCGTACCAATTAGTCCGTACCAAGGACATTTTAGAAAGAATTTTAGGCCAATATGGCACCTTTTGTGACGTTCCTCACTAGATGTCAGGAGTGTGTCTATAATGGCTACTGTTCCTCCCTAGGACCTAGGGAGTCGTGAAACGGCCTGGCTGCAGGCTGTTCTCAATAAATGGATTGTACCAAATCTGTGTGTTATTAGACCCAGGGTCCCCTACATGGTTGCCTCCCCCACCCTAACCAGGGTATTATCTTCACGTAGTCCTTATGCAATCTAGCTCCAATATGGCCGCCCCATGCTGCAGGATAGGGAATTGGCAAGCGATTCGTTTTTGTTTTTTTTCAATTTTTTTTTCACTGCATGTAGCTCCTATGTGAATTAGCTCCAATATGGCGGAGAGACAATACCCTGTCTAGGTGGGGGAGGCACTCATGTAGGTGACCCTGATTAGACCAGCTGAGCTGCTGAGGTGGTCAATCCTCATATGGTAGCTGACAGTATGAAATAAAACAGAGCATCATTTTGACCTGATGACAAAGAGCGGGGTGCCAGCTTATAATGGAATCGTCGGAGGACTGACTCCAGACAGGAGATTGTCACCCTGCTGGGCCAACTGACAAGGAGAAAGTTTTGGGGAAGGCCCCTGCGGCAGCAGATGTTTGGCGTTTTGTATACCAGATTTCCTGGGGATTCCGCTGAAATAACAAATCGTGACGGCGAGCAAAGTCACGCTTCTTATTCCAAGCCCGCGTTTAATTGCCTTCCTTTCAAACGGACATCTTCATCACTCGTGCAGGTTCGAACGCCTATACATGAATTGCGGGACACTACAAGGGGTAGAAGAAATTCAATTCAGCTTCCTTTCAAACAGTAGCGTCATTTTTTTCTGCACCTTTCGAGCCTTGCTTTTTACCGTCCTCTCGCATCATTTTACGATAAATCAAGCGAAAATGTACCGCCTTTCCCACCCCTTTGGATGGGTTTTTTGGGGGGGAGGACCCCAAGGCCGAGAGTATGAAATATAATAGGTGGGTTAAAGGGTTAAATTGGCCTGGGGGATAAATGCGCGTTGATGAGTCGGCATTACCTGTTGGGGCGAAACGTTGCTTCTGGTCTTTCGGCTCTTGGAAATACGGCGTATGGTGGGATTTAGGGCAGGAGGGTCACATTAGTTGAGAGTATTATTTAAATGGGAGGTGTCGGTGCCTTCAAGTTCAGGAGTTATAATGGGCTGTGTGTCCAATCACGAATTGGTATCGGACAAGGTGGAGGTATGGTAATTCAGGGTAGTGGAAGTCAAATTTATATGACATTAGGCCCATAACTCGTTTCTGGTCTTCAGCCACTACATTTAGGAGCGAAGAAACGACACTTGTGGCATGGGACTACTTAGGGACCGTCCATAAAGTACGTCACGCAGATTTTCCGCGTCTTAACCCCTTACCCTATGTCACGCACAGTCACACTAAGCCAAACCCAACCTCAAACTCATATCTCCCCTCCAACAACAATCGAGTTTCTGAATCATTTGGAGAGGGGGTTACGTTGGTGACTCTTAATGGAAATATTATTAATAAAAGCGCAGTATTTGTATAGAACAAAAATGTATGTATCCAATGAAAGTTTAAATATAATGAATGAGATAATTATTAATGTAAATGAATGAATAATTACTAAATATAATACGAGTAACCGTACAATTACTATAATATAATAAAGTACCAATTATAGTAAAAGTATTAAAATGAAATTATAGACAAATAATGGAATTAAAAATAATGTAATGTTGTGATGATAAATTGAAAAATAATTCGCTCGAAACTTTGAAACTATTAGAGTTTAAATATTTAAGAATTGGCATCGTGACGTCATGCAGGGTTGGACACCCGCCCCCCTCCCCCAATCTATGTCACGATCCGTCACACCGACACCAACTCCCCTATATCTCTGGCGGGCGTGACGGCTCATCTGGGAAGAAACCCCCGCAGTTAATAAACCCCGAATGCATTTTGTCATCCTTGTCAGTTGTCGACTTTTGAGAGCCCCGTATAGGTAAAAGTTGTCCCTTCTGGTCTGACAAAAGCGGCGGTGCGACTCGTGTCAGCTGTCACCTGCCGAGATGCATCTGAGTTTCATGCTGGTTGGGGGAGTCTCCGCCCAGCTGGAATAAGGCCTCATCCGTCAATGTATTTTGACAAGAGGGCCAGGCTGGCATTTCTGCAAGTGTCAACATCCATCTTTTTTGAAGCGCCACGCCGCGCCGTAGGGCCAGACAAATGCTGCTTGGTCATATTTCCAAGAGTGGAGGACACACACAAGTGGGCGGGAAAGGCGTTTGTTTTCAATGCTGCCAAGAGGGAGGAACAGTAGCCAATTATTTGTCACGCAGGCCAACAGCAAAAGGGGCCTCGGGATCCTACCTCTTTTCATCCCGGGGGCCAGGGGGGAGATCTTTCACGCTACGAAGAGCATGGCATTGTAAACACGACCCTTTCGCAGCGTTTGCCCACCTTTGTGGGCCACTTCTTCATGGGGACTCATGCCTACCTACTTCCCAGGTTCATGCCCCCACTTCATTCATGGGGATAGCAACAGAGAGGGGGGGATAATGGGCTGATGACTTTGACTTTCTCAGGTATCAAGTGTGAGCATTGATTGCAGAGGAATCAGAGGATCAGGATTTTTACACAGGGAGCTGCGTGTTAAAAATAATTAGTCGAGTTGGAATAGTTCTGAAGGAACACGATTCTAACGAGGGATATACAATGTAAGACATGTCAGTGAAAAATATAATATAAAGTATGCTATTGTGCTCTACTGCTATTTCTGTACAACAGCTAGCCCTGAAGATTGTCATAAGTGATATTGTCTCCCACATAAATTGTATTCCAAGATTAGAATTTGATTCACCTGCTGTTAGGGGGGGGGGGGGGAAATGATCATTATCAATGCTTGAGTTCTCAACCTAGTATATGTTATTATTTTCAGTGCAATACAATCGTCGCGGATAATTGCCACTCTCATGATAATTAAAGTGAGGCTTGTAAAATAAAGATAATTGGTACGATAATTATATTATTAATCGTGGGTTTTAGTGCCCTCTGTTCCTATTGATAGGGAGTGAAATCATTATCGAGCGGCGCATTTCATTGAGAACGCTACCTTGCGTAACGGATGAGAATAATCAGTTATCCATCGCAGGTTTTATTATCAATAATGGGCAACTGTGCGTGTCCATTTGAACAGCAAGGTATAAGAGAAGAGGGGGAACTCTTCCCATTATTTTTTGTGTATTCCTGCGGCTATGCCTGTTTTTCTCTCACCAAAAATTTTGCTGGATTTTTTTCTTCTTCCAGAGCTGTCGGCATTTTGAGAGGGAAATGACGGGGACAGTTTATGGATTCAAACACTCCCGTGACAAATTGAAGATTGAAGGCCGGATGTCCAGGGATTTTCCGCTCAGCCGTGAAAAATGGATTTTTGGGAAGAATCAGCTGTTCCAGGAAAGGTAGGACAACCTTGCTATTTTTTTCCATGAAAATAAAAATAAACGATACGTATCATATACAGTGGGTGCCATAAGGCCATAAGGGACATGCATCACCAGACTCTGCGGAAGGATGATGCTTTTGCCGGAAAAGTTACACATTTATAACTGCCTACGGTTATGTATGCTACATCCGCGATAGGATGGATCGCGAATGTGTCGAAATTGGCGAGACGAATCTAACTAACTGTGTTTATCAGCATGAATCCGCCGGATGACTTTTGCAAGTTTTGCGAGCGTGACATGAGCTGGATGAAAATACATACCCGGAGTCTCACATTATATGCTTCAGGTCACTGGGCCCGTTTTTTAACGCCCTTTTTTCTCATTTTTTTGGGTGGTGTTGGAGGCGTCGGCACCTTTCAAAAAGAAGCTAAGTATAGATACACAGGACAGGATAGCGAACAATACGGTTACCCTCAACTCATTAACGCCTTTACGCACCGTCTGAGTATTATTTATGACGGAAGCTTTGTTATAATAAACAACCTAGCTTCTGTGCTGTTGTATATTTAGATCCGCAAAAATATCAGCCAAAATGATTTCCTTTTGAGCAAATTGATGCACCAGTGGTTAATATAATGCCATGGGCGAGTCCACCCACAAGCAATAAAAAAGCCCATTGTTTCCATGCGGCCCCATCAATAATGTTTTCCTCTTTCCGCCCGAGCAGATACATTGTGTCGCATGGGAAGTGTGCGGTAACAGCTACCAAAGGAATGTGACTTTTTTAAAAGTGCATAAAGGTTGGGGCACCCTGGGAAAACCTGCTCGTCCCATGTGCTGATCCATTTTCCACCCTCACATACATTAGGCGGTATCAATCGAGCAAGGATATTCACGCCCCCAGGTGGAAATGAGACACTGCTAATGGGACATGGGTGGCAGGATATGTCAGCCTTTCACTTGCTTTTATTTACAGTTTGTACTTCCTTTTAGGAATCCAAAAATAACAACAAAAATATATACAGTTTTTCTCCAAAAAAACCATTTGGTCATGGGACACCCTTGGAATTTTTTGAGGGTGAACTTCCCTTGCTGATATTGCCTTCAAAGTCACCCCCAAAAAGCTGACCACCCCGAGAGCTAGCTATCCGATCTCCTGTTTTACCCCACCCTGAGCTGAATGGTGAGAGACAAGTCTAGTGGACCCCCCAATTTTCGTGCCATCAGTCCTTTATGAGTCCCAGACACTCCCCAAAAATGGCGAAAATCCAGGAAAAACCCCCTCCGGAAAGGTTGAGGGGGGGCTTCCTTGTCCAAAGATGCACCCTGCTGAAAGGGGCCAATGGTTTGGGCTCCTTGTCCTCTTGTGAACTTTTGGGGGGGACTCTAAATCAGTCTGAGGCCGGACGTTCTCCTGATTATTTCTCAGACCTGAGACGCCACCATTGCTCCTTCTTTTTCTTGATGGCCATGTCCGCTATGAAATATCGGTTTATTGCAGACCCGACCCTGAGGAATGTTGTCCTGGAACATTCTTGGTTTTAGGAAAGAGAAAAGAGAGGTCTTCGAATGAGAACAAAAAGAGGGCCTTTGAAGCTTCATAACTTATTATTTGTGGGGTGGTGTCCGAGATCACACACTTGGATGAAGGGGATGATTTTCTCGGCCGGAAGATTCATTAAATGGAAATTTGGGCGCAATATCTTCTGCCCTACGCTTTTTCCGCTTTCATGTTCGCCCATTTGAAATTTGCTGCTGGGGAAAAAGAGGGGGCGAAATTTTCCTCATTGCGGACTTTTGACTTTTCCAGCAGGATTGTCCACAAGCTCAATCGAGACAATTTTGATCCAGCTGAAAGAAGGTGAGACTCGAAATTTGGATCAAATCGGCAAGAAATTTTGACTTGCGCAGAAATTGGCCAATTGCATGACAGCGCTCGGTTTGCGTTGGTGTGAGATTTTTTCTCAATTTTTTTCCAATCTATAGCTTATTAGTTCATAAACATTTGTCGATTGTCGACTTCATGTAGTGAGCATTGTAAAAATCTGAAAACCTTTCAACATATTTGTCCATCAGAAACATGACCATTTATCCGTTATTTTAGAAGGACCCATTAAGAACGACAAGGTGGAGAAAGAAACCTCCCCCCTCCTTTCCCTTTCCCACCCACCCCTCAACTCCCCACTAAAAAAACAGAGGCAGGAAATGTGGGCCTAGATGAAGGCGACAAGTCCAGTCGTCTCCTAGGTTGAGGAAAGGCAGTAAATAAGGTGTTGGGGGGTAAAAGGACAGTTATGGCTTTATGGTAGGACGTCTTTTCCATGGACTTTTTCTAACAAGGGAAGCAGCTAGGCCTAGATCATTTGTATGTCGCCAGTCCTCGGAAGCGAGCATCTGGGTTGCGACACTCCTCCAACACCACTGATGACAAAAGCCAAACTTCCAGGAATTTTAATTGACGCTCTTGTTTTCTGGATCCCGATCAGGAGGACTTGCCACATTAGGGCGTCCTGCCATAAAGGACTAGCTGTTAGGGAGATGGGGGGTCGAGGTTGAAGTGACAGAGTGTGACATAAGGATCTGTATGACGTCACAGGAGCATTGTGTTAGAATAATGAGGTGTGTGTGTGTGACATGCAGGGGTGGTTCTAAAAGGCGGAAAATCTACTTGTCGTTCTTTTATGGATGGTCCCCTGGTGCAATACTTTCGGAGCCTGTGCCGGGTACAAAAAAAAAGTTGATTAACATGTGAACCGTGCTGAAAGAGGGTATTTAGGAATAGGCGATTTTTATTCCCGCCACTGCTAATGGTTCGAGAGAGCGTACCAAACAACAAAGGCAGTGATCGATACATTTCGTTAGTTATTGAAGTTTGGCTTGATCCAAACAATCGGCTGTCGCTCCATGCCGATGTAACCCGTTAGGCGGCCTTTGCAAAGGACTCAATTATTCAACCCGCGTTTACTCTATGAACTATTTAGACCTCAGCAGAGGGCAAGCTCAGCCGCCGGAACTTGCCAATCACCCATCACCATCACAGTGGCATTGCAGCCAGGAAGAAAATTACCAGCAATTCATGTCAACCGATTGGTCTCATTTTACCAGCGCATGCTACGGGAAATTTTTTTTTATCCAGTCTAATTTTGCAATATAACAATACACAATGCCTATAAACAATTTTTAGCAAAAAAATTTATTTCGGACATGCATGTGCATCAAGGACACATGTTTTCCCATGCATACTTATAATTTTGTCTATCCCTGCAGGAAATTATCATCCGGATCCGTCCTTTCGCACGATTTTTTTTTTCTGCGGAAAAAAGAGACGCAATCATGCGTGATCGGTGCTCCTGGGCTTTTGTCGCGATTAATTGGCGGCGCGACCCCTCCCCTTTTCCAATTCCCGTCTCCGATTGTTCAGGAATGCAAATTCGGTCGACTTGGCCCACCCCCTACACCGAACATGTCTGATATGTGTCCTGTATGCGCTACAAAATTTCACTCGTGGAGAGTATAGGTAAGGGGTCGAATAAAGGGGTCACAAAAAAGAGGGAATCAACAACCCGGAAGAAAAAAGACTTTGAACTGGCATAAGCTCGCATCACGTCGTGTCGAGATGGGCAGGAAAAGGCTAATGGAGCGTGGCAGAGAGTGTCGAAGAACTAAGTCTACTGGGGTTGGCTCGCGTGCTGGCTGCAAATGGTGCAAGGGGACCTCGCACGCCAACATACGTGCTTCTTTCCTGACCAATTTTCTCCTCCGTCTATCGGAAATTGGCCGTGTGACGTCACGTTGCGACTACACCTGGAATTTGCCTACTGGCCGGATTTAGTCAACATGTCCGAGGAAGGAACCCCCCCACCCTTCCCACTACTGTTTGCATGGGTCTAATAGGGAAGAAAAGGACAAGGGTTGGGTGGAATGGCTAAGGAACCAGGAGGAAAAGGGATTTTGCTAATGAAGGTCCAGTCAGCAAACAAACATTCCTTGGATTAAAACACTGTCCACTCAACTAGCTTCAATTTCCTGGACACTGAGCACCTCAGGATAGCCATGTACGGTGCTGGATATGAATCGCTCCATGTAAAAGCGATTTAAAGTACATGGAAGCTTTCTTAACACCGCTGGAATTAAAACCGGCCGTGAAGCGATCTGTCCACAAAGGTGTCACCAGAATGGACCCCACTCTGGGGACGTGTATTTTTTTGTTGTCCTCCTCCCCCTTTTTAACTCTCCTGCTGGCTGCCGGTGTAGCAGAGAGTTGGATTGGTGTTGCCAATCAGCAGTAGGTGGAACGAGTGGAAAAGGGCCTGGTGCATGCGGCGAGGGCAGCCATGGCAAGGGTCAAGCATGGCGCTGAATCATGGGTGGGCGGACAGAGCGTAACCGCCGCTGTCAGTCGACAATCGAAGCCCGAATTGTTCCAGTTTGTTCGGAGCCATAGGGCCAGAACGAGGCTGCGAAATGCAAGCCTGGGGCCCTTGCCTGCTTATTTATTGCACTTGTGCACTGCGGCTATGTCCCCCCACCCTCCCCCCAACCCCTCTCTGTACCACCTCTCTCTCTCCCTAACTTCTGGGGCAATGAACCGTGGCCCGGTCGGGAGAAGAATTGGCTAGGTGCGATTATTTGTGGCGCTTGTGATTGCCTGCCATTCGTCTCCGCAGCCTGCGGTCACCACGCCTGCAGCTCTTCCTACGACTACATATACTGTCGCCTGGGTTTTACCGTGGGGGTGGGGTCGCTACACTGTTTCGATGCCATATCACAAGTGGCACGGTCCAGATTAGAAAAGGGGCAGTGGTCCACAATTTGGACATATGCTGGACATTTAGTGTGAAAATTGTCTTTTTTTATGTGTGTAAGATACTGATGGAACAGGCCAGATTGGCTGGAGGGGGAAAAAACTAACGGGATAAGAATATGAGTTTCGCGATTGCATTCCAGGGTGTTAGTTGGCAATAACGTCGGGACCCGGAGGACGAAGGGAAAACCTTCGAGGAATGAAATCGACGGAGTTGGGATTCCTGGGGAAACGGAGGTGGTTGGGAGGACTGGGGGGAGGGTTTAAAAGGAAAGGCACTAAGAGGCAAGTGTGGCCAACCACACTCTACTTACTTTTCTCCGCCTTGATTAGCTTCTGTTCCAACATCTCACTCCCTTGCCTGTTGCCTGTTGCCCTCCCCTGACGAAACATAAGCCCAAAAGTTGCCCAAAATTTATTTCATCCATGTGGAGCAGCTGGAATTTTCTCGGGGGAGAAACCTCGGATATTTTTACCCGGAAGTGCAAAACTAGGGTCAGTTGGGCATTGATTTAAGGTGGCTTCCGGGGGGTAGGGCAGCTAGGGGTCCAAATTGGCCAGGGGCAGAGATGATGGAAAGGGCAAGCAGCTAGGCGAGGACTGAGATGTGTCCCGGATAGATGCGCTTATTATAGCAGCCCGCACAAGGACCCCTCTTCCAAATCTACATCCAGTAGATCCAGGCTGACAGACGAGAGAAAGGACCACATGGTCCTTCTGACTCTGGGCGGTCCTGAGGATAACCATCTCTTGGTCGCACGTGGTTCCACATCACGTCTTGCTTGCAAGCAGCTGAAAAAGATTGTCTTTGTTGCCCTGTTTTGTGTGCTAAAAGTGATGCAAATATGTGGGTGGTTCATAACTAGCTGGTTTATTTTGGGTGTGGAAACTATGTGTGCAGTCCAAGTTAGGGAAGGTCGTGCCTTTATGTTCAAGTATGAAACATTTTGAAACATAGTCCCAGTTGAGCCCCCCAATAAGTAAGCCGAAGCATGTAGCAGGTAGCCAGCAGCGTAGAAGAGAGCATCAGCAGGCCTATGTTCCTTGTGCTGGCCGAGGCCTGCACCTTGATTCAATTAGGCGGGTGGGCTTCTTGTTTGGTTTTCTGCTCTGCGATCGGGGGGAGGAAGGGTGAGGGGGAGGGGGTCTGGACACAGCGGTCCCAACTGCCCTTCGTCCATACCAAACGGCCCCAGTTAGCCCAAGGCACGAACCCTGGGGCCCTGCCTAGTTAGGCCTGCCCACACTCCACGCATTCTGGACGGATTCGCCTCAGGATTAACGTCCAAGGAAACTTCCAGATATATTACAGACGCGGGGTGCCCTTTTGCTCGTAAAGAATTTTAATTTCATTTCCAGGGCGCGCCACTAGGCCGCACGCAGGCGCAGGTTAATAGGCGGCCCTGACTGACAGGGGTCGCCAATAGTCGGCGCGTGTCGGTAACACTGGGCGGCGCCCAATAAGCGCCACCCGGCATAGGGGGAGCAGACTCCGGAGACACCTGCGGTGCCCCTGCTGCCCCAGCCATCGCTACAATATTGATAATTCCATCAGTAGGAGGGCTGCTCATTTGATTAGGGTCAACCCCCGCTGGGAATCGGTAGGGATGGGGAATTTGCAACCCCGGGATAGATTCTGGTTGATGAAAGATTGGGGCCATCCTTGATGCTTACTGATGCTCTCAGAGGCGGACCCCCTGCCTGGGAATACCCGAGATCGATGCACTCAGCAAATATGTGAGGAAAGTAATTGACAAGCTGCAAATGGGGATTGGAGAAACTTTGGGAGGGCTCCGGGCATTATTGCCTCAAGAAACGGAAATGAGTATACAAATAGGGCATCTTCCAGGATTTGGTAGGTTTCGGTCCGAAGCCCAAATGGAAGTTGATGGCTAGGAGGGTTCTGCCACATTTCAAACTGGGGGAGGGGGACTATCCTAAAACGTCACCTGCCCGCCGGGGGGTGCTCCAAAACGGCGCCACTGGGCCCTGCTGGAGGGTGTGGGGGGGAAAAAGACCTCTGGGTTAGGTCAGGGAAGTCATGGAAATCGTCACTCTCAAGTGTGGCCGCCTGACAGCTGGACAAAGGAGGATCTGGCCAATCAGCCTGATCGGATCCACCCTTTTAGCCAATCAGGGTGGTCCTTCCAGCCTCCTACGGCAAGAATTGGCCTGCTATAAATCCGTGCTTGTTTTCTCTCAATGAACAGGACCGTTATGAGAGGTTGCGAGAAACTGCGGAGCGCTTCTCCTAGATAATTCATGACATAACGTGAGGGCTTGAAAATTTAGTCATATTTCTATTTTTCGGTGCGAGTCCACAGAGCCAATGAGGGTGACCCTTCCAGACTGGTTTTTGGCAAAATGCAGATTGGATCGCGGGGCCGTCGGTGGCTATATACTACAGACAAGAGGACAGTCTATCAGGAACCGTCTATGTAAATTCCAGATCCAGTTGATGAAGGTTTGGCAAAGAGGACGAAAGCCACCTTCCACAAACGTCAGAGGAACCGCACGGACTTCCCCCTGCCAGCTCTAATTTCGTATAAATGATTAATCGACCATTTTGTGTAATTTATAAGGATGTCGCAGCAGGTTCGGCAGGAGGAAAGGTTCATTAAGTGACACGCCGTTTCCGTCAGCCGCCGTCGCTTCTGATGTTTCATTAGTTTCGCCATGCGAGCGGATTGATTCTATGGTAATTCTTGTTGTCCAAATCCGTCGCCATGCTTCATTGAAGTGGGGGGTCACATTCAAGGCCCCCCAATAAAGGTGCAGGAGGAGTAAAGGAGGAGTCACCCAGTCTATAGACTATATAGTAGGTGAATTATTTGGACCGGATCCGGATGTCAGTTTTTGAGGGTGCGGGCCCCCGTATTACTGACACGGCCAAGGATGAGACAGCATGCGGAAATGAAAACAGGATTTATACTTTAAAAATAGAGGGGGTGAGGGAAGCAAAATATTTATCTTGGTGCGGTCTAACACCCATCGTCCCCCCCTATTTTCTCCTGCACCCACCACCACCTCTGCCCCCGTCCCTTTCTGGCCATCAGTGTGGGTAACCATCAATAGAGGCGACGGGTCGATAACCATCGGACGATTCGAGACAAAGCCTACCGATGCATATCAGGAGCTCTTAAGACGTGTGCCGAAAGGAAGAGGATATACGTGTGTGAGGTTGTATGGACGCAAACTACCCCGAGGCTAATTCCCTTGTAATGATATTTATTGGGCACGATTTAATTAGGAACGAGGTCACATAGAAACTTACATATTGTTTAAGAAAACCTTGAGGAAAAAAAGGGCATGTGGCATTTTGCTCAATATGGTCACTGTTCAAGTGAAGGTCGTGATGGGACCATATGCTTTGGATGACCAAACTAATATTCATGAGGGTTGTGAATAGTGAATGGAACAATGCATAGGCATATTTGCACAACAAAACAAGCTATGAACCACTTCATTTTGTAGATTATTGAAATTGCCAATATCCTGTAGCTTATATTGTTAACAACCTGGACTGGTTTTTGTAGTGTCTCAAATTAATTTTATAAATAAATTGAGCACGTTTCGCATAATCCAATTAAGTATCACATCGCATAAAACAACATGTGGTGTTGTGGAATGAGCCTGTAATTGCTAGGTAAGCTCATGTCTCGTTAGTACCACGTCGCTTGTGTCATCCTGACACCCTGTACTTTGTCTCCGTGTTAAACAGGACATTTACATTAGATCGCAGCGAATTCCTCCCGTCTGTACACTCGACAAGGAACAAGTGACAAGCCGACTGTTTTCTGGAAAGTAAAAGTAAAGGTGTATGTTTAGGTCGAGAAGCATGAGAGTGGGGGAGGGATAAGTGTGAGGGGAGTAAGGGAGGGATATGTAGGGCTGCTGGGGAGGGAGGGATGCCCAAGTACGTGAGGCGTGAGTTTGGCAGCCTTCCTAATGGGACCCAAAAACCTCGCCAAGCAGGAGAGAGGACAGTGTCAAAGTCACTTTTTGTGTTGTGTGTTTGTGTGTGGCTGTGTAGAGTGTGTGTCTGGCTGTGTGTAGGGTGCATCCCTCCCACCCCTAGCAGTAGAAGCAGCAGACCCCTGTCTGCTGATGGAGACACTGACAGGGGTTAACTCCCTCGGCGTTAATGACTGGAAGGTCACACACCTCTTGTCTACCCAATTTGCTGCCTATACCACACTTGATTTTTCAAATTGCAGGGAGCTTGCAGGTATTCCCTTGACGGGATAGTGTATAGTACACCCCGGAATCTCAACCATCAGATTACAGGGGGGAGGCCATGTTTCCTCCCCGCGAAACGAGACTTGCAAATGAGGAGTTATTCCAGGGGCTTAGATGCACACTGCAGGTAACCAAAGCGGAGCAAAGCAGGCTTTATGGGTTCATTCCCCCGTCTTGCAGAACCCCAGAAAGCGAATTTTTCCGGAGCAGGAACCCCGAACCACCCCCCAAACTCAGATAACGTTGTCTATGCCAGAAAAAAAAGCTGCATCTGCAATGTACTTTATCGTCCAGTAAGATTTGCATCGTACCGAATTTAGCAAGGAAACAAGTTTATCGTATTTAAAAAATACGGTTAAAATTTATAATCTCAAGTTCACATGCCATTGAGCGGCCATCTTGGATTGGAACAATACACGAATCCTACAATTTGGAACATTTGGACCACATTTTGGGTCGCTTTTATTGGACTTGTTCCTAATCACTCTACAGTGGTCCAAATGTTGTGATTGTCCCAGCATTTTGTGTCAATGGAAAACAGGCCTTAAGCGACAAAATTTCTCCACCATATTGTCCTAAGGGGACGGCTGTCGTGTCGGGAACAAAAGTAGGGGGGACGGTGGGACATAAAGAGAAGGGACATGGGGATGAAGATTCTCTGGCCCCTCGTGGGACGGCCCCTCACTTCTGCCCCCCTCATTTCCATTTCACGCTCTGCTAGCATGTGACAAGAGAGACCCCTCTCGGGAAGTTAGCTGGCCTCAAAGGGTTAGCAAGAACAGGAGGAAACGATACAGATGGTCTCTACTCCAGCGTGGCAAAAATGGGGGCATGCCGCGAATTTCTAGATTCGTTATGTATAGTCCCAGACACCTAATGGAGAAAGATGGCCGGTGTCCTTCGAGGTCATTGCTTGACAACCAGAGACAATGGACGCCTTTGGTTCAAAACAGATATTCCTTGCTTTCAGATGTAAACAGAGCCATAAGCCGGTAGTCTTTGTACCTTGAGGCATACAGGCCGCTCAATACGTGTACCTGAAATTTTTGAAAATGCATGACATTTTGAATTTGTGTGTATAAAAAATAATTAATAAAAAAACACATTTTCATAAAATAGATCACTCTGATTTGCAGCGCTATTTTTATTTTTTTAAATTGCAAAGCGAGCCGAAATGGGGTTTCGCTTCGAGTGGTTTTCCACCACCCATATCGGACGGATACTCCTCCTGAGCGCACCTTTTTGTGGTAAAGGCGCCGGCGACATACCCCAGGTGAAACCCAATTTAGCATTCTCCTGCATAGTAGAGGGTTGCCCCGGGACGTGTGAGAAAAAGCCGTCGGCTGTTGACACCGCAAACAATGGCACATGTTATGTGTCCAAATCCGAATTCCGGCCCCGGCTCTCCATTTGTCAGGTACTGCTGCTCTGGGAAGAGAGACACAAGAATTAAGTTGCCTTGGCTGACTTTTGTTAATTTGGTACTACCGGCATTGGAACCGGGCCCTGAAACCGACCCCAATGTGTGGGCTTTGTATCTGCGGCCGAAATGGCTGACTGATTTCGTTAAGCTTTTCAGTGTGTATGTGTTGTATGTGTGCGTGAGGGTGGGTTTGAGAGGGCTGTGTGTGTGAGGGGTGTTCTGCATGCTTTTCAACCCGGAGCTCTGATTTGGGGCTAGCTAGCTCCAGGGATTGGGTGAGAAAAATAACCTTCTCACCTCCCCTCACGCCACCAGACATTTTTTCGAAGGAAATTGCCTGGGCCTTGTTTACACAGCACATGGAAGACTTGGCACCTTATCACTAAGTCTCATTCATCAGGCCTCCAAATTTTGTAATTTTGTGTTTAACTGATATAATTATACCCAACCCCCCCCCCCCCCCCCTGAAGCGAAGTTCCTGATGGAACGTGACTCGCGGGCAGGGATGTTCAACGTGTAGCATATGCTTGAGGGTTTACAGTCAATGTGTCTAAAAATTCTGGCATTACCTACTGTATTCTGCAATGAAATTTGTCGCCATTTGTGCTGATTGAAGCTCATCATTTTTTAAGTTGATGTGTGTTGGCTGCTGGTCAGATAATTTTTCTTCTGTAGTCATATAAGATTTCCTGTTGAACCGGGATCGATCCTAAGAGAGTTCCGTATCCCCCCAGGATTAATGAGTGCCAGTGGACATGCGGCCTATTTCTTCGCCCCCTATATATTGTTGTCAATAAAAAAAAATCCTATGGTAAGGGAGGACAGAAATGTGCGATAAAAGAGTGAGGAATCTGTCGTCAGGTCCATAAATTCACTTCCCCCCCTCCATCCTGAAATCGACAATTCCCTTGCATTATGCAATCCATTTGAGCATTATCAAAGGATCCCAAAGATGGTGGGACAGGTCAAAATGGACAAGGGCCGGCTGCTTTGCACAGGACTAATGGTCATTCTCTCCTCCCTTCTGCAATTACCTCCCCCGGAGGCGGCTGGAGAAATATCGCCACCCTCACTACTTCCTAATCCCAGAAGTGGGAATTCTGTTTGGTCGAGGGGACCTGGACAAGTTAAATACAATCGACCCCCACACCCTCACACAAGTTCCCGCTCCTCTTAAGTGGATATTAGGTACTCTTCGTCATGATTCAATCTCGCCTCTCTTTTTTTGACTTGTTTTTTTGTGTCCCCTTCGTATCGGACACATTGACTTTTTTTCACGCTCGCCCTAACCTCTCTCTGGATTTGGTTAATGAAATATGACGCCCCCGGAACACTTGGCTCCTCATGCATCCCCTCCAGGATGGGGAAAAAGGGGAGGCCATGGTGATGGGGGGGAATTGAATCGGGTCCCAGCATGCATATTTGATAAACTCGGCCCTGTTGAACGAAAATTGCAGCCGAAGGGAGATGGCAATTGGAGGTGATATTGTGTTAGGTGTATGTGATTCCGGGGAGGGGATGGACATCCTGGATATTGACATATTCAAATGTTAGTCTCCAGGGTGGGGAGAGTCGGTGCAATCTGGCCATTTCGGAAACCCAAGAGCAGGCTATTAATTTTTTTGCACTCTTTGGAGTGAGAGGGGTTGGGTCAATATTTGCAGTTTCGTGTTGCAGATGGTCGATTCGCACTCTTGGGAAACGATGTGATGATGAGTCTCATATGGAGCTGGGATGAGTCAGAAATGGGACAAATGCCATCTTTTAGGGGGGGGGGAGTCCATGGGTATGGAAACAAATGTCGGGGGCCTCGTTTTGGTCGTAATGATGGTAATGAAGAGGGCACGCGACTGACATGGGTTAAACGAGGGTCAAGTCATGGCTCCGTGAGAACCGGAAGAAGGATGACTGCAGAAGGAAAGAAAGGGGCCATCAGCTTCCCTATCCCCTCCCATCCTTTTGGAGTCTTCCATATGAGTAGCGAGGCGGACCCCCATTTATCAGCAATGCTTCCTGTGTCAACAGAGCGGCACAATCGAGGGCAACCCCGAAACCTCGCGTTCAGATTGAGTCCATCTATCCATCCCTGCTTCCTCCAATTCATTTCTGCAGTCATAATCAGCCCTTGCATGCCGCCCGATTGTTGACCCAAGCAGGCCCCCTTCTGCTCGGTACACATCATTTGGCACCGAAATCGGAGGGGTGCCTGTAGAAGAAAGGAAGAAAAAATAAAGGGGGGTGGCATCAAGGGGGGTAGATGGGCCGGTTAGGGGGTGATGGGGGGGGGGGGGGTACTGAGAGACTTGGCCTCAACTTGCTTTATGGTGTTGGACGGCCCCCGATTATGGCGCACTGCCCTAATAGTTTGTTCAAGATAGGGAGGAAATGTTATGATTTGTTGACCCCAGCAGCAACCAACAGAAGCGACACTTTCATTGGTCACGCTTGTGGCGGTACAGTTGTGATTAACCCTTATCATGTTGGATACTTTTTCGTATATCAAAAATCCGAGAGCTGTGCTAAGCTGTAACCGTTAGAATAACCGTCAACTCGCTTCCTTCCGGTATCCCAAATATGGCGTCCGCCTGAGTCTCTCCACCTCGAAACTTCAGGCGAATCCCTCGCTTCAGCACGACGGTTCGCAGCAATTTTGACTAATGTACGAAGACGATCGGATCTGATAAACACTATAGGTAGGGAACTTTTTTGAGTGCATTCAGTGCATAGTGAGTATATAGGTCGACTACTTGTAGGCGGCGGTGTCGTGCGCAGGAGGGGCATTTCGGCGTCCATTCCGGACATGCCACATGAGCCGAACACCGCTGCATAATGAGGCGAGCCTTCCGATACTGCTCCATTAACGAGAAGGCCCCCCCAACGTTCTGATATTGCTCCCCAGTGGTAATTTTTGCGTAAAACTTCATTAGTTTGGCTCGTCAGGGAGCGGGGCCCGCCTATCTTGATTACCATCGATACATGGATCGCACTAACCTGATTTGCCTGCGCTCCTACACTTTTGCTAATTGGTTTATGTTGTAAAATAGGCGATCTTATTGTGTGCCGTTTACGCGAGGGGGAAAGTATGGGTGCTGCCGGGTTATGGGAGGCGGCGGAGTTTGTCCTTATTGATTTTGGGTTGAGTTAGCACGTCAAGGTACGGTACAGCTTCGTGTTGTGCAGGTGATTATATCGCTCAGAACACGTTACGCCGATAGAAACATCTTTTTTAAGCCAAAGAATTATCTGCAAGTATATAGTGCTGGGTCCATCATACTTGTGAGAGTGAAGCAGTTACTTTGAAAATAGCAATCAGAAGTAAAAATAGAGCGAGAAATATAGTTAGCTGGCAAAGAACTCTGCAATTCGAATAGCTCGTAATACCTTCTGGGTATGCAATTTGCATGCCCCTGTCTAGTATGCGCCTCAGCGAGATAGATAGCAGCATAGGTAACGTAATGTCCAAAATAAATTACAGTTCATTCTCGCTAATTTATTAGCCTCTTCCTAGATGCAACATAACGCAATGCGTGTAGCCCCTTTTTAATTGACAGGGCACGCTATTCTGCACTTGCTTCGAGGTCACCAAGTGACAAGAATATTCAGATAGTTGGCTCTCATGTCTGCATACCGGGGCTGTTGCCGCTATGGAATTGCCAAGAAAGCAAGACTGTCTGCACTTTCATTATTATTAAACCAGACTGGAATGCATACTTGTTAGGGCTAAATTATTTAATGCGCCCATAGTTTTTCAGCCTCGCTTTTCTGTCCGGGTGTATACAAAGTAATATATAGTTGACGGACATACCTCTTGAGGAGCGACACTCATCGTTTTGTCAAGTCGGCGGTTAGGAACACTTACTCTCCGAGTTGTCAGAACGAGAAATCCTTTCAGGCCTGAGGACAGAGAGCGAAAAGCGTGCGGTGGACCACCACTCGCATTATCCAACCCACTTCAGGAGAGCTGACAGCCTATGCGTGCCTCAGATACACCAACAACATCTTACCAGGAACAACCAAGTTATTATTTAGAGTCACAATATCAACTCCAAGTGTGACTGAAAATGATTTAAAACCACTAATATTGAACGATTGTTGGAAAGAGATTAACTGAAATATAGCAAGTAGTCTTTTTTGACATTTATAAAAAATTAGCTGACCTATCCTAGAGCCCTGAGTTAAATCTGTCTGGTGGTTCCCGAGATAGTACCTTCCATGGTGCATCCATATTGAATGGGTATATATAGGGGCGCCTCTGGTTGTTCGGATGCAGCTGTTGTGTGGAAGGGCTTCTTGCTAGCATCCCTGTGATTTGGGAGCTTCGTTTTCCATTCTCAGCCAGGGAGATAAGGGAGGAACTAGGGGACCATATTTGGGCTCTTTATGACACGGAAGAAGGTGCGAGGAAGAAAAGAACGGCATTTCCCCAGGTTGCTGAGTTATGCCGATAGTCCCCTTTTTTCGGCACCTTCTGGCACGGAGATGGCGTCTCAACCACTTGGGAAATGGCGCTTTTCTGTCACATCTCCACACAGCCGCTGCTCATGAAAACTTCAATTGAAAGCGGTCTGTTGAGGAAAAGTCACACCATTGAAGCTGCAAAAAATTTAGCCTAATACACCATGAACCTCAATCGTCTAATATTTCACAATTTTTGCTGATTTGCCAATATTAGGTTGAATAAACCTGTTGGCGATTCAATGATTTTATTCATTTCAACTGGAAGTAGTATTTTTTTTTAAAAAAGGCTAAAGACGCGTCGATGCGTATCAGTACGTCAGAAGGCAAAAAGACGCCAGCAACAAATGACGCCTATATCTTGAGGGCTTGCAGCCCTTTAGAAGCGCCCCCACCTTTTTCGATTCCGCTTGGCTCTTATTTTTAACCGTCAATCCCCTTCGCCGACGTTGTTTGTTTCTAGATTCCGATCCAGATAAATGACTGCTCATATTGAACCCTTCAAAAAAGCGGCGTTGGCGAAGAGTATGGAGGGAGGAAATACTATTTTTAACCATTGTTTCCTGCTCAACTGCTCATATTTATGCATTTGGACATGTTGTTATGAAACACATTGCGCCCCTTGTCTCCTCACCGATTCATTTTGGTAGACCTCAAATTCAGGCCATGGATGTAATCAGATTGAAACCTGTGCATTATTTATTAATGGACAGATAACCATAGACGCGACGATAACCGCGATTGCTATTATTATAGCAAGTGCAGCAATGAAGTTTTGACGTTTGTTGGTACAATTGTCTGAAAGTATGGAATATTCAAGTGCGTGTATAGTGCTTCATATTGTTTGTTTTAAATTACACTTACATAAATGTTTAGCATCAAATCACGGTAAAATGACTAATAGCATTGCATTCGATTATTACGGTGCTCAGATAACTGCAGTTGCCTGGCCTATAATATAGTGGTGATATCTGTCGGTTAAATAAATTTGCGCGATTTTAATCTCGATAACAGCTATTGGATTTTATGAAATTTTAACAATAGATGCTACAACATACATAGAATCAAAGCATGTGACACTAATTCTGCCAACCCTGCTAAATGGATCCGGGAAAAAAAAAGCAAATCGCTTGGAGGTAGTTTTTCTCGTTCTTGGGAATAACACAAGCTTGCTGCTCGGTAGCCCTGAAATTGTTTGCAAATATTGGGAGGGAGCATTGCAGAAGCGTGTTTGAGTTGAAAGCAGAGAGATAGTGGAGTATGTGAGGTGAGAGTGGATGCTGTAAGTTTGCTAATGTGAACCGCCTGAGGGTCCTCCTCTCCGCTTGATGGCCCCAGAACCATGTGTGTTATGTTATGAATATACTGGAAGCAGGCGAGGAAAGGAGTGGAGGAAGAGGGTTTTGCGGTCGGGGGGGTACTGCAAACACCAAACACATTAGCGGTTTCTCATGTCGGCCTGGGATCTATGTTTATTAATATCGCCAGGGCGGCTGCTGCAATGCCTCAGGTCGCTTTCATTTTGAACCTGACAAGGAAAGCTTGCTCTCATAGAGAGTGTCACCTGCTTTTTAGTCCGAAACTGTTGAATCTTTAAAAAAATTTGGTGCATACCTTCAGTATAGTCTAATTGGTGATGCATAAGACTTGTTTATACAATTCATCGTGCCGGGCCAGACTGGGGGCTAATGCGTCTTGTCTCGGAACCACATGTACGCAAAGTCCAACCTAATGTACGATCCAGCCTGGCTTTGAAATATGGCTCCGCCAGTTTGGAACATTAATGGGCTAATTTCGCGGGCTGCCTGCCCATTTTTCCTTGCGGATTATTTTCCGACTGGGCTCGAAAAGTGTCGGAGCTTTCACTTCATCCGGCTAGATGGGCCTCTATTTCATCATGGACATGGATAAACAAGACCATAATTATCCAGGCCACACACAATGCCTTCCGGGAAAATATGGGACCAGAAGCAAGTCCTATTTAATAACCGGAAAATCTGTTCCATGTGCGACTATAAAGCAACTCGGGACCACCTTCTTGGAGAGCTGTTAACCCTTTCCAGCTGATGCGGCCTCGTAAAGTAAAAACCATTAAGAAAAGCGTATTTTCTCCTTGTCCCTTCATTCATTAGCTGGCAGAAGTAGGCCCTTAACGCCCCAGAAAAACGAGGGCCTTCCACTAACGTATATATAGCCCCGCACTACATCTCTGTTAACTTGGGCCAAGCTTTATTTCGTTGGGTTTCTGCAGATTAATTCGGAAAGGCAGAGGGTGGGGTGTGTCGTTCTTACATTTCCAGACACTTTCTCAAGACATGATGAGACTTCAATTGTGGCAGGGAACATTCCGGACCATTTTTTTTCTGAACGGTTCTCAGCCTATGCGGGATTTGGTAGCTGATTTTTTTATTTATCGTGGTCATTTGCAGTGGTGAAGCGCAGTAACTCGTGTGTACCTTCAGTTGTGAACACCCCGTGAAATATTTGCCGTTCATTTTCCACTTGATGGCCAGGAACAGCTTCTGGTTTCTTCCCACCGTGAGGGGCGAAGCACACACGCCGATGCAGCATCACTTGACACCTCTCCGTACATGGGCCAAGAGAGAAAAAAAAGACATTTTATAAATCTGCGAAAAGTGTATATAGCAAAGCTTGTTTTTACGAGCTTTTATTTTATGAGGCGCATTATCCAGAGATGTTGGCATTCCCATCGGCCTAGGGTGAGCGTTTCCTATTAGTTGGTGTTAAGTCCCGGAATATTTCGCCCGCCCACCTAAACATGCCGGGTCGTAATTGATGCAAATGCCGTCTTTCTTCGAGGTAGGTCCCCCCCCTCCTCCTCCTCCTCAGGAATCCATCTCGCTTGTTACTCAGTTTTCTAGTGCCATGACTGCCATCTTTCACCGACACCCGATCTCACGCCATGGTGGTAATTTACCAGGAAGTGCCTCTTTGTACTCGATGCATATGACGCACCCCTGGCCCACCTTGACAGCATGACGTGGCCAGGGGAAAAAAATTAAGTATTTTCTTAAGCCTCTCTGACCAATAGTGTTTGTTCAGTGCTTGAAGTTGATCTGGCGAAACTTCGTTCAATAAATAAATAAATAAACTTAATATGTGCCCTGTTAGCGCTAATGGCTGCCAGGGTGCATTCAGCAAGTGTAAGGAAAAAAAAGGACAGATACGCCGGAATTGTGTACAGTTTGCCGACTAATGTTTGAGACAAAACTGATAGCATCGTTCCAGCGCTTGTTCTGTAAAATCCGGGCTCGGATGCCTGGAAGATGGTGGCTTCTCCATGCGGGGCAACAAGCAGAGAAGCAATTCCTGTTGGATTGATAAGAGCAGGGCTCTCCTCCAATGGGCTGGCTCCCCCATTCGCTCCATCTTCTTCTTCGTCCCGGATAAAGGCTTCTTCTACCCCCCCTTCATCCGGACACACACACAAAAAAAAGTGCGCGCCAGGGAGGCATGTGAAAAATGACACGTTATTTTCTTATCAAAACATAAAAGCGCTGAGCCTAGGGGCTATCTCGGAAGGAAATGACCATTTTTACAGTTTCTCATCATGGCAGCCCATGAATAAATTCACACTTCCATCCCTTGCGCCTCCTGATAAGCCCTTTTCCTACGACGAGTGACGTGCTCTTTTGGCGACGCCTTGCCAGGGATGGAATAATATCCCGGATTCCCGGAGGAATGGAGGAGGACGCCAGGGATAATGCTACTGGATAACACACACAGAAAAAAACAGGAGAAGCGCAATGTTGCTTTCTGGGATTGCGTTTTCTAAGAAAAGCTGTGGGGAAGTTCAAAAAATGTGTCACCATTTTCTTTCAGTTGACACATTCTTAAAAAATATCGACACAAATATTTTGTAAAGAAAAAGTGTTACTACCAAAAAAAAGTTTAGAGTTTATATATAATGGTCCAGGAGGCAAGAAGGAAGTAGGAAGTTTTCCAATCAAGTTTGGGTCGTGTAATTTGCAAGAAAAGGTTCTTTTCGGCCATCCGCATCGGACAGATGGGACCGTTTTCTTGAAGGAAATCCGCGGCCATTTCTTCTGGACATTGCCCATTGGATGCGAGGCTCTTCTTGCTGCTTCCCCTTCCGGCGTCAACATTCCCAGTGACAAAGAGCCGCATTACACGTACCCGCAATCCATCGAATTATCCCTTCCCCTTCTGTTTAGCTTACCTTTAATTTCCATTAAGTCGGGAAAAGAAAAACGATAATGCTCATGTACGAACTTTCCAGGGCACCTCCTGAGATTATCTGCAGCTGAAGCCCAGAATGAAACTTGGGTGCGGTGGAAAGACCAGTCAGAATTTAATGGGTGTACTTTATAACAAGAATTACTGCCGTGTTAATTGAATTTATTTGGTTATTAACTGAGTACTAATACGTATAAAGTTTGTGTGTGTGTAAAAATTAGGAAAACTGATGTGACCACTTTGAGTGTCTGTTATAGGCACTAGAGCCTAAGATAACGAACATTCCTCTAATATGAATTTCACCAAATTATTAGAATTCTACTGACAGATTAAATACATATTTTCTAAGTGAACTGTAGGTTTTTAATTTCAAAAGTATGAACTTCACGCTGTAAAAAAGCTGCACAACTCACTGTTGATACCAAAGAAAATTTTCCATTGTTTACATACACGTAACTTACTGATTCAAATCAGTGTTTCGCACCATTTTATCAGTCGATCAGCCCAAAATTCCATATACCTTATTAGTGCTGATAATTATTTCAATCATCTGTAACAATGAGAAACTGTATGCCTGCATATGTTTGTTAATTTTACACCACATACTACATTTGAAAAAAGGAAACTTATTTCTTAACACGACTATTACAATGATGCCATATTGGTAGAAGTTATCTTATGAGCCATGTTCAAACCAACCTGGTTGCCTATACCTCCCAAGACCCCCCTCCCCTGCCCCACCCAACATTTAAGCCAGTTACATCCGCAGAATTAGATCAGCTGGAAACTGCCATGCAATTTTTTTTAGCAGCCGTTGTTGTTGTTAAAGGAGTAGCGGCAATCAAATGAAATTGGCTCCACAATCCGTTTCCATAAAAAAAGGAGAAAAAACGAAAAAAAAGGAGAAAAAGAGGTGAGTCGCTTGAAAGTGGTTGGGTGGGCGCAACTCGTCCGGGGTGGGCCTGGCAAAGTGACGAAACCGAAAATTCTATCAATCCGGGTCGGATTTGGCCTGCTCCTCTCCTCCGGAAAGAGAGCTTTAATGATATTTTTCCAATCTGCAGTTACGGGGCGCCTAGAAACCCTCTCTACGATCACGACTGAGCTTCCAATTCTTTCCAAGGTGCTCCTCTTGCTCCTCTAATTACATGTGGCGGCGCCCGAATGACATCAGGTAAATGAAACCCTGTTCCAATATAACCTCCAATCATTCTTTGGGCCCGCTTAAAGGACCTTTCCCGCCCGGAAATTATTGTCTATCTGGCTGCGGTAAAACGCATAGGTCTCATTATGTCTATTACTTGGGGCAAACGGAGGTGTTTAGACGGAATGAGCATTTCAGGTCTCGGCCTACTTAACATCTTTTATCTTCCGCCGGAAGAGAATAGGGTTGGTTGGTTGGCTCCTTCTTCCTTGGAGTCCTCCGTGTCTTCCTAGGAAAACGAAAAGGGGACTTTCCGGTGTCTTCAAACTAAAAGGGAGTCTACTGTGCCTTCCAGACCGAAAACTCTCTCCGGTGTCTTCGCCGAATTGCTTCTAACCGAATTGCACCCGGCACGTCTCTTAATTTCACTAATTTGAAGAAAAAAATAAAATGTAAGTTATGCATGGATTGTCTTGTATCAACTAGAGGCAGTGCAGATTTTGGCATGTTATAATCACGTTTGAGGCATGTACTTGCAACGTTTTAATTACATGTGCTGGACCAGAATTCCGTTTTTGTACGTTTTATTGAGCATTTCACCAATCAGGACGGTAGGCTAAACCGGCCCCCAATTTAGCTGAAAATGCAATTAGCAGAGTTTTTTTTAGCTCAGTGGCGAATCACAACAATGCAGAACATATTTTATAATCAGTTTTATTGAGCATACCTTATTTTAAAATTTTTTACTGACAATATTTTTGTACATTAATTTCATTATTACACAACAGTAAATAGTTGTTCAATTTTGATCATCGAGTGTAATGTTATTATGTTCACAGTAATAGGGTAGAACCTTTCTCCGACAAGTGAGTGTAGTACTCGGAATGGGTCATATGCATATACATCAAATTGTTCATAAGCAAATTAGCACTATTTGGCCAACTAGTAATTCGGCAGAATGCGACTCGGCGAAACAGTCAAGTATCGTCTTGTGCCAGCAGGGAAATCGTTTACGATGATAAGGCCCTCTGCTGGCTGCAGTTTAGATTGAGCGTTCCCACGCCAATCCTCTGAAAGCAAGGGATTCTTTTTATTATTCAATGATGCGTGCGATCATTACTTGTCCCTAAGTGCCAAAAGCTGAAGACTTAATGGCATAAATTTAGAGAGTTCAAAATTAGAATGGGCCAAGGAGCTTTTCGCCCTTTCCCTCCCCCCCTCCCCCCCCCCCTTCTGTTTTGTAATATCATGGGCCTGGCATAAAACCCAGCCGGCATGCAAATATGGGTAGCATCGGAATTGGGATGTTGAATAATAAATGATCCCATCATTGATTATCCCCCAAACTCTCCCTTCCTCCCTCCCCCAGCCTCTCCCCAGTTTTTCTTTTATTGGAAGACGCCAAAAGTGTCTGGCTGCTTGCAAATGGATCGCATTTTTCTTGCTCCAACCCATTTGAAATTCGCTCTAATCTTCGCCCAAGTCCTATTTATCTATTTAGTAATGAAAATCGGCGGAATTTAATAGGGTGGGGAGGAGGGGGTAAGGGCTTTAAAAAAAAAAAGAAGAAGAAGAAATGGGAGGCGAACTCCGCTCGTTTTGTCGACTGCAAATCAAAGTTATTACGCTGCGCCCGAGAGAAGTTTGCTCCGGCGCCGACGCTTTGTTTTAGAGATTTTCCACACTGTAAATGCGGCTGCCAATCGCGTTTTTGCACTCGGGGGGGAAGGAGGAGGAGGGAAGAGGGGAGATGAAGGCAGCCAAAGCTGCATAAAACTTTATGGCTTTCCGACTGGCTGGGTGTCGAGATGAGCCGCGCCCAGCAGGAGAAGAGGAAGAAAAAAAAAGTTTGGAAAAAAAGGAAGAGAGAGAGGGGAAAAAAAGCAGCATCTCGACTTACAGTCCTATTTGATCTGCTTTAACTTGAGGACGCTTCCAGGACACTTTGGAATACGGAAGGACCCACTCCTTTGCGGTCGCACAAACATCCGACTCTAATCATTATTGGGAGGGCATTCGAATTGATTTCAGATTCGATTCTAGGCAAAGCGTAGTGTGGTGTGTATTGGATGTGTAGTTATTTATTGGGTGGAGCTAGGTATCAGATAAAATTGAGATATTAATCAACATATTTCAAATTGTTACTGCGATATATTTTGATACCTTGTACACACTTCAATATATTGGACAGTATGGTTAATTGTGACTAAATTTTTGCACTAATTGTAAGTAAAATAGCTCACATCTTAATTATTGACTGTCGTGCCCCAAAATCTTGCACCTACTACAATGTGGTGTGAAATCGGCAATTAATGGGTGCGGATGATGTTGATGATTACGTTAGAGAACAAAGTAACGATAAAACCAGTTATTTTATAGCCGCGTTTCGAGTTCGTGTCAAATTGGAGCAGGGCATTGCATAAACATGAAGGCTGATGTGTGTTGAAAGGCGATATGTCGCAAGAATGGGTGTCTGGATATTGACCCGGATTTAATATGGGTGACGTAAACAATGAAACAAGAAGGGATAATGTAAACGTTTCGGAGAGCCCATTTGTCATGATATATTCAAGGCACTGGGCAGTTCAGTGAACCACAAAATACATTCAATGGACCCATAAATAGACGACGTTCCAGTATACAAAAACAGGTAGTTATTAATCACAAAACCAAGTGCTGAGGACTTTTGAATTGCCTCAGTGTTCCTGAATAAGGTGATAATAAGGGTGCAGTTGGTCTTTGCAATTATAACGAAGACGAGTCAGAAGTTCAAATCATTCTCATCAATATTTGCGCAGTGGATTAGTCGTTGCCGCCGTTTCCTAAAGGCTTGGTTATGAACTTTACATATTCGACTTGGGAAGGTCAACGTCTCTGTCTCGTAGCAGCAGCCATTGCGCCAACGCCTTCATGTTGATTTCCAAATTACCAATTCCTAGACTCATCAGTCCGGGCGTCTGTGATGGGCATAAGGCGTGAGATAAACATCCTATTTAATGGTTTCAGGTCGAATCGTGGCCTGCATTGCCCCTCAGCCCCTCAAAATAGTTGCGCCACATCTCTTCTTCCACGTCATGGTTCCTCAAAATTCAATTTGGAAGGTGTCAGAGGAAGATGACTCCGAAATGAGGAGGGCGGGACCAGTTCACTTATCCACTAATAAAGCTCCGCCTGGTTCTGATCGAATGCGTATGCTTCCGTCTGGGTCTGACGTGGTCCTGTATATTGTGGCCCACGGCTATGAGGTGCAGCTCCCCTCATCTAGAGGCGTGATTGGCACCCATGGGGCAGACCTGTCCGACCTATGCCTTGAAAACTTGTTATTAAAACATTGGAGAAGACAGGTGTAATTATTCGCGATGGGTGATGAGCAACAGCCACGGGCCCCTGATGGCTGCCGAAATAATGGGTCTAATGTGAGGTCATTTTTTGGACGGGGTCATTCGACGGCCGCTTTTGTGATATTTCGGTCAGTTGTGACGTGCGTGTCATGCCAAGTGTATGGTGTTTGACCTGCCTGACGGAGAGGGGCTGCTCGATATGGATTCTTGCGGGTGAGTAGCCTTCGTTGTGCGGCCGGATATTGGGGTGTTTACCAGTGTCATTGGGAGTTGTTGAACTCTTTTGACTAGACAGGCTTTTATATAAGATTCTAGGGGAATGACCATCGAAAGTATAGGTATTGCAGGTGTACAAGAATAATTGAGCAATTTCCGATCGTGATTTGTACGAGTATAAATTAATATTTCATTATATAGGCAATATAGCCGCCAACCCTGTACCTTTTAAGAGAGACCCAAAATGGATAGTAATCTTGAGTGTAACACCCTGACCTGCAAGACGACGAAGGGTATATAAGTGCAGTGCAAGGAAAGGCGGTTTGGAAGATATGGCCGCAAGAGAACCGTCGAGTTTAAACGCGTAGAAATTCCGGGCAATAATCCGGAGAAAGCGCAAAACGTGTAATGTTTCCGGACCACAACTCAAGTATTAAGATCCCCCCTCCATGGGGCTCTTGACGTGGTTTTGCAACATTCATGCGGAACGGAGTGCGAATGGTGGTAAGTTTTCATGAATGCAATATGAACGCCATGTAGCAGGAAATAAGGTGGTTTGGACCTACGTTTCTGCGGTTTAGTTTGCTTACTCGCGATTGTGCTCCTATCCTGGCTTTTGCGGCGGTTTCTGGCTTACGAGGAACTCCTAGGCCCACGTCGCCAGGAAACTTTATTGGTGATTCCAACTAATACTCCACGTACCATGAGCTAAAAGTAGGCATATTGGAGCCGGAGGTAAAATTGTACTGCATGTATTATTTTTACACATCCTATCTGCATAAATTCCACGCATGCGTCTACTCCGCTAACCGAGGCGTGATTGACCACCTCAGATGAGGTTATGAAATGGAGCTTCCGGGTGGGCAGGGGCCACAGCCAATCACGGCCATTGACGTCACATCTCGCCAAACGATGAATATCGATACTTATCAAGGAGGCCGATTTGATGTGGCGAGTTTCTTGATCTTGCAGTTACAATTCACCTACTTTTCGTCCAATTTGGTACACCTTTTAGTCTTCACGTGGGTTTGAGACATGATCCCAAACCTGCGTCCCTTTTCACTGCCTGACGCATCCACTGTATGATACTATCGCTAATTTGTCCACCTGGGTAGGGGGGATTTATTAAGGTTTTTGGGTCCCCCTCAGCAACTCAGAAGATGGAAAGGAGAGGTCCGGGCAGCATGAAACACCCGACGATGCCTGGACGAGATAAGTTCAATATATTTGGCTGGATATGAGAAGAGGCGGGAAGGAGAGTGTTGGAGAGAGGAGGGGTTCCCTAGTGACGCTGGGGGGTCATTTACAAGTGCGTTGACAAGCTTTTTACTGGTAGGGGGGTTCACCTGCCTGGATTTGTTGGCGTTGTGCATGCGGCGTCATATCGGAAGGGGGATCGGGGATCGCCCGCGGATTAAAGGTGATCAGCATTGGCGATTTATTGCTCGCCTGGCATCAAAAGGTGGGGGCAGCAGAGGGTGTGGGAACATATCAGAGCGTTTCTGATAATTTTAACTAAGCTACATACTATTCAAAAGGATCATGGGGATATAAGGGCGGGATGAACCACACATGTTTTGAATACTAGGGGACACTGGACCCGATTACTTATTTGCTTATTTATTATCTGTGCGAACATTCACGATTTTTTTCCACGTTCACGTTTTGGCCAATTTGCGATATTTTTTCTGGCGATATTGATTCCCGGTTGTGCGATGCTTCTTTTCGCTATGTTATTACCTGTCAGCGATGAAGCTGCGCTCATGTAGCTTGGGAGCTTAACTCGGGGGATAAATATCCAAGACGGGAAATCCAAGGGAGTTGTTAACGAAGAAAAACGCGGGAGTTAAGCAGAATAGTTGGTGATCTCCATTAGGGAGAGAGAGATGGCAAAGTAGAAGCTAAGTTTACTACTAGGCTCTCTCGTTGCTTTTCTCCGTATAGGCGAAATGCAATACACCTGGCTCCTCCTGGCGGGGCCTTCTTAGCAGGGATTTACTTGTCCGGACCCCCCTCCTGCCGCTACGGAATCTTATTATATGCAAATCAAGTTTGAATGTGCCATTTCCACAAACTTTCTTAATCGCCGACTTAAGACGCTGCTGAGCCTTATGTCTCGTTATTCTCGGGGTTGTGTTATCTTATCAAAACTTCATTTGGGCAATGCGATTAAGATGGCTAATTATTCCTTGAAGAGGGGGAGGGTAGGGTTGGGTGGTGGACACGATGAGCCTGTTGATACTGCCGCCCCTGTAGGGCAAGTCGCCCAAAACTTAGCAACTAAGTTTCTACCAAGAAGTTGGCTCCCGAAACTTAGACCTCCCCCACCAAACATATACACCCCCACTTAACCTTTGTTCCGGAGAAGGTAAATACAAGGCGGGTGCGGAGAGAAGAAAAAAAAAACGAAGAAAAGAGGCCTTCCCCTATCTCAGCCCACTATGGTTCCGGTTAGAATAACACGGCTCCGCTTTAAGTGAACTACGGCTCCCAACTCGTAACTCCACAGGAGTAACTCTTGTTTTCCGCAATGTTAAGTTTTCAGAGATTTGGTGTAAGGAAAGGGGCAAAGTTACCCTGCAAAGATCAGCAGCCTACTACCTTTCTTGACGTCACAGATCGGATGAGGTACGCACTTTGAAGATTAGGCGAACTTGGCACTTGACAGCTTCAATCGGGACTAAGCTGCTTAGTACAACTGTGGAAAATATTAGGCTGAATTTTAGATACACTCGACTGAAGTTTTTTGTCATCCAATAGCATACCTTGTACCTACAGAACTCAAAAAATCAGCCTACCAAAATTATGATGATTAGACAATACACTTACGAATTGTCGCAATGTTGGTGTACCAAGTGTCAGATAAATATAACACGTAACAAGGAACGGCAAGGTAGCCTCCTCTTTAAAAAAAATTGCTACTAAATAACCGCGTAAGTAGCTTAGGAAGAATGATACTCTCGACGTCACGTAGCAGTAAATAAACCCAGCAGCGCAGCTAACCTTTAAAATGTGGAATTTCCCCCACTTTCAACGCGATATTAACCTTCATGAAAACCGCATTCTTGCAGGGATTTATGGGCGTTTGGGGCGTGCTAATTCATCCCCCTTTTAATCCAACCGAACCTAACCGAAGCATGCGTCTTGTTCGTTGTCACTGCATGACCGGGCATGCTTTTAGCCGCTAATTTATTACAATACAGCCCCAGTTATCAATCCAAGGGTTGGAACGAATTTTAGTAATTTTTTTTGTGTTACTAGGGTTAATTGTTGGAGCGGGTTAAGCAGATGGCAGTGTTCAAGGGCAAGTTCGTAGGGTCCTCCTCCCGTAAATCGTTCAGGTGAGGTACGCGGGGTATGATACCGGCTCTAATAATATGACACCGCGACCAAATTCAAGGCGCCCGGGCCCGAATACGAAGCGGCCAATTAAGTGTCCGGGACCCAGAGCAGGCACACCCTGGACCTTGTCACATGTCACCCGGACCTGGATTTGTGCCTGCCCTCATACACTCACTCACATGATTCCAATAACCTCAACGGTCAAATGGAAGGGGCAGCTTCGGAGCAGCCTGTTTTCTTATGGAGGAGGTCGTTCAAAGTGGGTTCGTGACACTTGACGCTTTTTTGTGGTGTCTTTTTTTGTGAAAGAGCGACAATGCTTGTAACAAATTTTCAATAGCTTACGTACCGCTATTGGGGTGTCACATGTTGGCTGTTTTTTTCAATGAGAAAGTGTCATACAGTTTAGTAGTTCCAATACAGTAATACGGACAGTTTCACCCAGAAAAAGGCGGATCGTATCCAGTTTAGTGACAGTCGAGTCCATGAGAGACCTTGGAGACAAGGTGCTATGTTTTGCCTCGTCCAGGAGACATGGGTCGGAACCCCTGGCTCCACTTTGTCCAGGTCCTGACTAAAAACCGGAGATTATAATCACACACAGCCAAAGTGACTTGATTTATGACAAGATGGGACATCTCCTACCAGTCGTTCATCCCTGCTTAGACGAAGGGCACTCTTCTTCTTCTCAGCTTTTTTTTTAAAACTTCTTCACTCCCACCCTATTGTTTTTTGTATGCATCCAAGGATCACTTT
The DNA here is from genome assembly GCA_000934665.2 of Catajapyx aquilonaris. NCBI lineage: Eukaryota > Metazoa > Arthropoda > Diplura > Dicellurata > Japygidae > Catajapyx > Catajapyx aquilonaris. The sequence goes on from KZ538095.1 coordinate 56,654, forward strand.
TCGTCGTGTTCGATCCCATACATTTTTTTTCCACCAGTATGGTTCAAAAAATTGTAAGCTATTTGTTGTTTGAGACAGAGGTTGGAGACCCTATTTTTTTTCCTTCAAAGTTATACAGAGCTCACGACTCCTGGCGCCCATATATAACATCCGTCACAGCTTACATTCATATGCATATGAGCCGCTTCCGTTCCCCGATGTGCCTACGACATTGTAGCGTGTCGCTGTGTATGATTAACGATCACGTGGGATGGCTCTGGCGAAAAAGAGCTGAGGGAATGCCGCCGGCACAGATTTCTCAAGATTCACAGCTCCTTTTTTTGTGTGCAGTGCGTGACATGCGTAATATTCTGCGCATATTTGTCATCTTCTTCGGATTTACTAGCCGCGAAAAGAAATCCGCGATAAGGATCAGCTAAGCAGGTGGGAGGTTTGACACCAACAGATGGCGTCACTGTGGGTGAAGAAAAATGGCCGACTGTTGATTTACACAAAATTATTGCGTCTTGTGTCTTTAAAACGAGTGGATTTGAGCATTCCCGATTGTGTATCGCTCTTCACCATCGCCTCCTTTTTTTATTGCTGGTTGTTAATCCTATTGCGTCATTTCCGCTTCGAGCAGTGCCGGTTATCCCACCATGTCGAACCAATAGAAAGAATCCTGGCGACTAATTATGACCCTTCTAAATCTTAAATGTTTTATTCGCAGCCGTTTATTTAGAGTCCAGTCGACCCGGCAGGTATAAATAAGTACTTAAGTGTGATGCGACCTCCTTGGATGTTATTTAAGGATTTGGCTCCTTTTATATAGATAAATTATGTGTTGGTTTGGCAACTTTTTTTTAAACGGCTCTATGTCAAACCAGAGGGACCCATATGTCAATTAAGACACGTCCATTGGCATAGCAGGACGAGGGAAATAAAATGAAACATTAGCTGTCGGTGAGATCCCTATTTCAATGGGTTTAATAGCCGAATGAATCTTTGTGGAATGTTTCAAAAACGATGGGCATGAAAGTGCAGCTGGTGCGCCCAATTGGCAGCTTAAGCTTCCTCCGGCCAAGATTAATAGATATTAGGTCTAATCGTCATTAATTTATACCCGCCATGGGGGTACCAAATGGGTGTCATAACCTTTTGTTACACACTTGCCCTCGCCCATGCATAAAATAATGGTCGGGAGGGCGAGTCTCTCGGGGATATGACCCCAATTTCGTCACCCTCTAGCGTCGCCTGGTTTTGTGATATGAAATCCATGTCGTCGCATTATGGATTGATTCGATAACACGCGTTGTAACCAGCTTAGCGTCGGATTAGAGGCCCCGAGCCTGCGACCCTCGAATCGTCCTTTGGGGACACGACTAGTGAGACTTGATGGAGAAGAAATCCCCCAGTGCGCCATGCAAATTCCCATGATTTATTGGATCCCATAGGAACCGAGGGGAAAAGCCTGCCGTCATATTATTACCAGATGAGCAGGGGGTTGTAGCTTTGCCTCTTGTCGGAATTATTCCGATGAGCGGGGCGTCAAGTGGAACAGGGTTCTCAGATCGTTTCTCGGCAACCGGATTCTGGGTTACCAGATGCTTCCGTGTGCTGTGCGTACAGTGTTGCAAAGGAATATTAGTTAACATGGACTGGCCTTCGGTGTGAGATGTAATATCCCCTGCCACTGTGTGGACACAATTAAGCGCTGATCCAATTATTCTGGGCGGACTTTGATGGATGGAGTTTGATTGGGCGAGGAGGCTAGAAAGTCGCTGGAGTTGGGTCCCCCGTCGCTAGCTCCAATTCAAGTCGAGAGAGCTCCAATGAATATGTTCATTTGCCACCAGGTCCCCCTTCCAAATGATCGGCTGGAAAAGCTCCCGGAGAAATTCCAATCCAACACCTGTTTGAAGCCATGAGCACAACCGTTGCACCTGGGTCTCCCCTCTACGACCATCCAATGATCTCAGCACTAATCATTCTCACGCTTTGTGAATGCGGCCTACCTATACCTTACCTCCCAATCTAAACTATGACTCTATTAAAGGCGAAGCATTTTTGTTGGCCTTTTGATTTCGAGGGAGGCCAATACACTCCGATTGCACGCCCTATAAAGCCTCAGGAGATTAAACTTGTAGATTTGCTCTTCTTCTTGGCAAACAAAAGGCACCATGCAAGAATGCCTTTCAAGTTTGAAAGAGGAATTTTATTTACTCATTGCTGCATGTTGGGAGTCGGAACACACATTTGGGCTGGAATGATACATGGGCGGCAGGTTGGAAGAAAATGTCGGCGACTAGTGTTACCTGTTGGCTTTCAATTCATGCGGCTGGGGTATTTGATATCGCCCACACTTGGGCATGCGAGGGGAGATTCAGAAGGATCTGCTATGCTTCGGATCTTAGTCGGCAGCTTCACAGAGGCCGGGGGTCATTAGGTGCAAAAGGTGTGGCGAATGATGGAAATCATGTGGGTCGGGCCAATACAAGGAATGTTTTGTACTTTTCCATACTCATTTTTTTTTAAACAATCATGAGCAGCGTCATGCTCTTCAAATATTATATACCCCGCTTGGTAATCTCAGTAGCATCTACAGGTGGGCTATTACGCCCACTTTATTTACTTTAGATGCAATTAACCGAACGCACATGCAAACGAGAAGGGAAGCTACCTGGTTTTTTCTGTTATACCTTAATGGGCTGGGAATCACTGGTCTCGGCCTTGATTATGATCGTGTATGTTTCAATCAGTAAATTGGTGCGCAGTAGCTACGACCTTTTCTGGTCCACAGCACCCGGGCAATGTTGTATCAATAACATAATATTCAAACAGCTGACACCTCCATCTCAAAGTGAAGGATGACTCTGCAAAATATGGGCTCACCTTTGTCTGAGCCCGCCTTTCAAAAAGTCATTCGCGCAAAAATGTCTCAGTAAAAAATTCTTTCCATGAATATTTCCATTCCGTGCGTGTCGCCTTTTTTTAACGCCTTAAAATTGCCAACTCAGCTTCAGAAGGGAACTTCGCTCCATCAAATCGTCCTTCTTGTCAACCACTGTACCCTTGAGTCGGTCACGGGTGACACTAATAATTTGCAAAGGCGTAAAAGCAATGTTTACTTATACATACTGTATGTATAATATATTTTTCAAACGTGAAGACACGGATTCGAAATTATACCATGGTAAAGTTCACGAGAAATTCTCGGATGGCGAATACCAAAGTTTTCCTGGCCCCACTCTGAGAACTCCTTACATTGTAGCTGCGAAAGGGCCATTCAGCGTGAATGACAGCCACGGGCTGCCAGTAGGGTGCAATGGAATTTCATAAAATAAATGGCTTTAATTTCATTGAAACCACATAGCTGTTATGGTCTGGCTGGCATTCCCTGACTCAGAATATTAATGAACAGAAGTGGAGTGAGGTTGGGTCATGCATGTTTGGCCATTATCCGTCGGCGTCGACCAATGAAAAGGGCTTTGATGGGCATGCAAATGAGTTATGAAAGTTCAGGTGAAACGTCATATATTTTTCACAATCCGATGCACTTCCATAAAGGGAGTTCGGGGGCCACTGAATAGTACCGGGGGGGGGGGNGGATGGAGGGGGGTTCGCAGTAATAAATGGCACATTGGGAAGAATCCCGTTTGACCCGAAAACAAATGGCTTACATAGAACTTCACTCTCAGGAGTTGAATGTCACATTCACAACTGCATTGTGGGGATAATGCAGAACCGAATGCAGGGTGCAGAGGGAGGGGTGGATGGAGAGGGGGGGCACGAGGGGAGGGGGGGATATATAAGCATTTCGACAAACTAATGGCGGCCTGCTTCCAACCCCCCCAACTAGAGGACAGAGATGAATACCCTTTTTTATGCACTCTTTTTGAAAATGAGCTCTTACTTTGCTCATTTCAGTGGAGAGGTATGCCCGGTGTTACCTGGGGTTCAGAGGGAGGTTTTAGTGAATCTCCCCTTCAGACTGATGTAATAGCCAAAGAGTGGTAAACAGACTTATAAAAAGGGAGAAATAATGTGATTGATAGTCCCAACATGAATTGAAATTTGCTGATGGTTATACTGTTAGATATGTAATAGTGTATAAATTAAATGTGTTACTTTTGCACCTCATCAACGTAAACATTGATCATGTGCTATTTTGACGGGGTTAAATTAGCAGAATGTGTTTAATGTGGTCAACAAGTATACAGTAGGCCTGCTTTTTATTGGCTTCCAAGGACTACAGAGAGCTTCCTTCACGTTAGCTGCACTCGTAAGGGTCAGTCATGTTTTTTTTCCATGAAGGTCATGTTTTCAGCTGTACTTTTAATACATTGTAAATAATCCCTCGTTCGGTAATAAAAAGGCAATGTTTTCGGGCATAATTTGTGAGTAGGCCTACTGTACAATCCTTCCGGAAAGTTTAGGACCACCCCATCCAGAGGTTTTTCATTTCTCAAGCTGAAACTTACTGTACAAAGTAGAAGTGTAAGGTATACTGTTGAAAGCGTCTTCAAAAGAACTATAAGACAAAAAGGAACGGTCATCCTAGGTTCACCGGAAACGGAGATTATTGTTTTGTGTTTCTTTTAATTCGGTAAAACCTATATTTTCAACTAGAAATATTAATAGATAAAGGTGACCGTCACGAATTGATATGCGATTATTTTTCCTATGACAAGAAAAATAAAGGCCGAACAAGGAAAAATAGCCCAAAAAATTGTAATAAAATAAGGTATGTAACCGAATTAGAATTTTGTCAATTTCTGTCACTTTTCTCCCCATAAGCCTCCCATAGGCAGGAAAGTGACGGAAATTGAAAATTTTTTAATTCGGTTACAGATTTTTTTTTACTAATATTTTGGATTTTTTTTCTTGTTCGGCGTTTATTTTTCTTGTCATAGGAAAAATAATCGCATGTCAATTCGTGACGGTCACCTTTATTTATTAATATTTCTAGTTGAAAATGTATAGGTTTTGCCGAATAAAAAAAGACAAAACAATTAAAATCTCCGCTTCCGGTGAACCTAGGATGACCGTTCCTTTTTTTCTTATAGCTCTTTTGAAGACGCTTTCAACCGTACCTTATACTTCTACTTTGTACAGTAGGTTTCAGCTTGAGAAATGAAAAGCCTGGTTCTGAACTTTCCGGAAGGATTGTATATCAGAATGTTGTCTTAATTATTCTTTCACTTTGTCTATTATGAAGCGAAAAATGGTCCCAATATTGTAGTAGAGAGATATTTTTGCAAATAACTGTACAATAGGTTTATTATTTCCGTGATGTGATAATCTGGGTGCTCAAAAGTACGGTAATTTCTGCGTCTATTTTTGTTGACTGTCATACTTGAAAAACTGATGCTCTTTGAGCCATTTCATTAAGGTGGTCTGCAGATTTGCATAATGCAATATTATATAATGTACACTACGCTCTAAAACCCGTCGTAACACCTGCTTATAATGCACAATCTTTATATTACTGTATTCTAACACCTCTCTGTAGAGTCGTCGCCTATCCATCACACAGATCCTGAAAATATTTGAGAAATAATAAAACTTTCTCTGTTTGCAGCGATACTTCTTATTTAATCAACTGATACCTCTCTGTGTACAGAATACAGTATAGTAACAATCCATAAAATATGTGCTGCAGATAGGCCTGTAGGTCGATCTATTTTTGAAGCTTCCTTGTCGCAGTACCTTGTCACAAACTGGCACGCCTGTACAGACGTACAGTGCAAACAGGCAAAACCTTGCATGTGGAACACAGAACACTCCTTTTTATGACCATCCGCAGCTTATTTCGCCTCCTCCGAAGCCACCGCGCACAATCGTACCCTCCAAATGTACTATGAAATTAAAAACATGCGTCGCAGTATATGATGTAAGTAAGACGTGTGGTGACGAGCCAATAGTAATCGAGCATAATCCTATAATTAGCCATAGGTGGGGGACATGGCTAAAGGGATGGAGGGCAGGGCAGAATCCTCCTCCTATCCATTAGTCAGTTGGGAGGATTCCTCCTGCAGCTAACTCTTCCATAACTTGGCAGCAGCAGACACAAGGCTGGCATTGTGCAAATAGCTAGCCGAGGGCCTGGTTATTTACTGGCGGCCTGTGGCCAGAGCCTGGATTGGGCCTACTGGGAGAGGCCATCCAGCAGCTGACGAATGGTCCATAAAGGAATCGCACACCTTTGAAGTCTGTTTACGGAGCAATTATCGCCGCGATGGAGTTCCATAAGGCACAAGGAAGCCGCTTTGCCTTTTTTTTGCAACCCCCAAGCCGACTATCACTTTGTGCAAACCTGCGAATATGCCCGCTTACACGGTAAATAACCCATGTAAATGAAATGATTTGTTTAGCCAAATTGCAGCCAGGCGTAAATCCAATTGAGCAAGATGAAACAAATGGGCGGTCCCTTGCTGCGAGGTGTCTTATTAGTCCCCTTGATTTCACCCCCTCCGGTTCACATCTGAATGGACCAGTGACCCTTTGGAGAGAGGGGGTCCAGAATGGAGCCAGCGGGAGGTCATCCGGTACATCCGCATAGGGGTGTTCCTGGGTTCGTATCCCTGTCACATACTTTCTGACTCACCCTGTATGGAGCAGAGACCGGTTTGGCCATTTATTAGTTGCCAGCCCCTGTGTGCTAAATATAATCCGACCGTAACGCGCCTAGCGGGATGATAATTCGATTTGAAAATTAAATTTGGGTTTGGAGTCGGCGCCATAAAAGAAGGGCGGCCATCAGCTCCGATTAGAGGGACCGGATCCAAAAGAGTAGTCTCCGGAATCTAACCTCATCCGAGGTGTGTTCTCTCCCCATCTCCCCCTCCCCCCTCCAGGGCAGCACCCCATTAGCCAATTAGGCCAATCAGGTCAATCGGCCCCAATCCATCTGATGTGTAGAACCGTCATAACCCCCCCGAAAAAAAAGGGTGAGGGATAGGATGACTCCAGGCTATGACCTGGACATATATCATTATTTTTTTAATATAAAATTTTTATTTTTATTTGGAAGTGTTATATTCCTAGTCGATGTGAGAGTAGCTGGCGCTAAGCAGTACCCGGGCCGACATCTGTGAGGCTGGGTGGAAACTACAGCTCCCAGGCTCGGAGATTCTGAAAGGAAGGGAAGTGCACTTGAGGTCATCTTACAACCTGCCTCTACAATGTTTCAATCTCACTGTACCGTCATACATTGTAACAATGCAAATATTGACAATGTGTGAATTGACGTAACCCCTTGAAATAATTCGCCACTTTATTATTTAAACACCGGTTGTACTGTAATGTGGTAAGCCAGTATGAAGCAGCAGGCGGGTGATTCGCGGACCACAGCAAAAGGATGTTGCAGATAGGAAATGCAAATGAAGTCGGCATGCAGAGAGAGAGAGGTGGTGAGGCGGGGGGGTGCTTCTGTCTATGCAGTCGCGAATCTTCATCTGGCGCGAGAGCATGCATTTCACAGTGGGCATCATCCTGGGCTGGGAATAAAATAGGCCGGCACCGGAGGTATTTGTTCCGCCTGCTTGAAATGAGCGTAAAGGTGGGAGCAATCTGCAATGTAATAAGTTAGCCCTCTCCGTGTTGTTGCAAAGCCAACGGCCGTGGACCGAGTAACAGATGCACGCGTTTCCAAATTAAACACCAAGCCAGTAGTAGGCAGCAGGCCTGCACCGTTGGAAATTAGATATACACGCGACAGCTAAGAACTGTTCCATCACTCTTGCGCACGCATCAAACACAATTCTGCTGAGCTACGAGCCTCAAAATTGCGAATCTACAGGACTCATTGTGCAGATTTTTTTCAACCGGCAATTGCGCTCATGATAATAAAAAAAAAGGTGATAAGAACAACAATTGACGGATCCCCATCTGAAGTGAAAAGGTTGTTCAATGATCGTAGTCGATTTCGGTATACTGCGGCCATATATATATGGAGGGGCCGATATGATGCACCGTGTCCCGATTTAACCCTTAGGGTACCGAGAGAGAAAATCGGTTTTACAACAGGGGGGGCCATAACTCTTTTAGCAATTCCACGTCCCCTGCAACCATACAGTCTTATTTTAAAAGAAGGAAGAAGTTGTCTCACGCCAACAAAACCAGCGGGGGTTATTTAGATTGCCCCGCATTTTATCCGGGCTTCTATCTCGCATGGGGCTACAAACCCACACACACATGATCTAACCAAGCACACACTCCTCCTATCTTATTTTTTATAAAGTGAAGGAAATTGCTTTATGATGTAGCGAGCTCGGCGTGATTTATGCCGATAACAGCCACAGCTGAGACCCCTTTTCCGTGGGCCCCGGGGCGGCCACAGCCTCATTAATTTCCTAAGAGATGCCAACATGAGTGTGTGAAACACATCACATTCCACGGGTTGGTGGATAATTATAAAAATGTAGTCCTTGCTCTTGGTCGCTCATAAACTTTTATTTAGTCAAACATTATGTGTAGGTGTAGGGGTGTTGCCATATGGTGGTATTCGCCTTTTGTGAGGGGTAAGTCAAAGGGGAAACTATTCCCAGCAGCAGTCAAAAGAAAGGGGAAAAAATGGCTTGAGTCATCCGTGAAAATAGAAGGGCCCCCAAGGATATGACATGATTTAACTAAATAAATGCTCAAGATAGACTTCTTGGAAGGGACCGTATGGTGAAACTTGCTAACAACCTGCGCTGTCTGAATAACGTGTTTCTTGGTACTGAGATATTTTGAAACAATTCATCTCGACAGGTGCGAATCAACAGTGTGAATAAGCAATCATTGCTAATTTTTATCCCTTATAAGGAAGAGTATATTTTCATCTAAAGTTTTACAAGGTCAAAATCCGGATGCATGGCCTAGCTAAGATTGATTTTGACTGTTATTTAGTATACCATATGGTCATCTCATGTAGGACCACACACCCACTCAACTTCCGCTCCCATAAAATTCCCGGATTTGGTGCACATCATGCAGCTGACGGGCAGTACAGGTGAATAAGAACGCCCTTGGAAAGAGAAAGCTGCTTTTCATCAGCAGTTGTGAGTTCTATTAATTATTTGCCCTTGTACATAGATCATTAACAACTTGCCCTATTTCCAGCCTATTTACTGATCATTCTGAAATGCACGATATTCAGATATGGGAAGGTTGGGGTTAAGAAAGGTGTTGCAGAGTAAGTGACGGAGGTTATTTCTTGAAGAAAGAAAAAAAAGAAGTGTAGAAGAGTTGTCGGGGGCGAAAAAGGGCAGAAGTGGCTTCTTGGTTGAGGGGTCCGAGGTATTGATCGAATGGGCAGCTGGGGAATGACCAGGGGGTGGTGGGGGGCAGCCAATAGGAAGCCTTGGCTGGAGTGGACCTGCACCGGACAAGGAGGTGGAGTAGGCGCTACACTCTACAAAAATCCAACCTTCGATTGCTCAAAACACCAGGTGGCCTTTTCGCCACATCTGACGCTCAATTTGGGACTCCTCGTTTTGCCTAACACATGGGAGTCCCTCGTATATATGTTCCTATTCGGCTCAAAATGCGTTGGATAGTAGCATGTAAGTTGCATGTCGAATTTGCATCGCTTTGCATCCAAAGTCTGCCCATTGAGTGTATCCTGGGCGGGTAGACAACCCTTAAGACCGTGACGTTAGCCAGGAAGTATATGATGGCAGGGGCAGGAACGAAGATGCAAATACTGTACAACCATCAACATTCAGCTAATTTAAAAAAATTAAACAACTGGCCAAAACTATTTTGACAGTGCATCATATTAGTTATTATACTCAACTACTTGTTATAAAACTAGTTGATGTTTTGGCTTCTGGCTGCGGATTCTATAGGGTATTGCGCATAATTATTATAGCGAAGCAGGGATTAAAGGATAGCGTGGCATTTTACGGAATGGACGGAATTTCAATAGCGCCATGTAATTGGAAATTCTGGGCTCCTATATTCTGCAGCAGAGACTACTACTGACGTGAGTGTTTTTCAGTGATTTTCAGTAGCATGTGCCCAACAATTCCTGCCCATATTTATGACCATGACAAGGCTAAACTGTACATCAGATTTGAATAATTTCTGTATGCAATAAATATGTAGTTAAATTGAAATTCTACATGTTGGAATGTTGCATGCAGCGTTCAATCAGATGAAACAATGCGCACGTATGAACGAGGTATTAACGCGGTAAAGGTACCGTGGGACATATGCAATCGGCTTATGTTAATGCGTTACATACATGGGATGCGGTATTTGGGCTTGATATTGTGAGAATAGGTTTAGTCTGTTTACATCACACGTGATGTATCACTTCATATAAATAAATCAGTGTCATGTTAAATATTGAAATACTATTACCAAAGCAATGTAATCACGTTTGCAATTTATAAATAAATATTTTGTTTATAGTTTTTTTTGTGTCGAGACTCGAATTTCCACAATCATGTAGACAGACTCGGGCCTTTTTGCAGTGTAAGAAAGAGGGAGGGGACTCTTGAAAAACAAGGGAGGGCGGGGTGAAGGATGCCATAGTTCATATCGGACTGGGTGGGGGGACCAAAGCCCTTTGCCCATTGGCGGAAGGCGAAGAGGTGAAATGGACTGGGTAGGTGGATGGGGAGACAGCAAGAGGTGGGGGAGAAGGATAGTTATGGATTCCCCTCCAGCACTTGCACGTCTTATTGTGTTGCTGGACCAGAAATATATTTGGACGAACAAAAATTCAGTAAAAACATGACGCATTAAAATATGGACCCAATATAGCCTGAAGGAAGCGAGGGGAAAAGATGTCTGGTGTGAAGTTTTCACACGTCAGGGCGGCGCACAAGATGACGCTTTCCCAGATTATCTCAAGCCATAGTTGAGAGTATAGGACATGGCAGGCAGTAATTGAACACGGCCGATATTCGAGGCTAAGAAGAAAAACCAACAGGCTGTTTCCCTTGCATTGGGGGGGCTTATATTTCCTCGCACTTTGCCCGCCTGGAAAATTATCACATGCTGCTCAGAGACAAAAGAAAAAGAAGGGCCATTTAATGCACCATTTAACATGGTCCCCTCTCTTCATATGCTCGGGGACATCAAGGGGAGATCAGTGAGTCAGCCAACCATCAGCACTCTACCAAGGTGAAACTTATGGGTTTAGTACAGTATCGTAAAAAATATATATATGTATATTGGGATCATCCTGTAGAAAAGGTGGCAGAAAAAAAAGATGCAGAAGCGGTTGGAGACTGATCATGATTGGCCGCATCCTTTCAAAGCGAACCGGCCTTCCATTCAACCGATACAATCCACGCCCGAATGCCTTTCGGCTCACTTTTTCATCTTCCCTCCCCACCCACCCCAAGCTCCCCCTTCGGTACACCCGTTTAACTGTAGGCTGTCCCAAAGCGATTAATGATTTTGTGTCTTGAATAAGTTACGAGACAATGCACACGTCCGTCTGTCTCTGGCTGTGTGTGTGTGAGCGTATGTGTGGACCATGCGTGTGTGCATGTCCTCTTTTTTTTAGAAGAGTAAATTCAGAGTTGGGTGGAAGGGAGGGTGTGCTCTCCAGGTCTCTTTCATCAGTATGTATACACAACAAAGTCTGGGAAACCAAAGTCGGGGGGCTTAAAAGGGTCAATTAGTCATCACAAGGGAGGCTTCAGACTTGCGACGAGGTGCTTGGCTATGCAGAATCGCGGCCAGTGTTGTTTACGATTTTCGCTGATTGCAGTGAGACAACGGGGAAGCCCCGGTTTATGGAATGGAGGCTCCGGAAATTGAAATTGCGGGAGGTCAACAAGGATTGGATTTCTATGGGTTTCTGTACGGCTAGAAGGCACAAACATTTTGTAGTATCATATAATCAGAGAACAACAGGTCCTTATTATAATGCATATAATAGATGACAAAACTTCCCATTAAGCCAGAGTGCCCACTTGTGGACTCCCTTATAATCAACACCGGCTCCCAATATGGTGTTGGCATCAGTTAGGGTAAACCGGGCATGAACCTATGGATATGACATGATCGCTAATCTTCCAAAGTGAACAAATGGTGTCGATATCACACGCTCCTTTGGCCACATAAAGGTCGAGTTACGTCACAGCCTTGATCCGGAACCAACTGGAACATGTGGCCAAACTCCCCTTGTATTTTATTCCTATATACGTTCCCCACCCCTCCAAGTAGGGTGACAACTTCATCAAAACGAGTCCTCTCTCATACTTCATTTAGTATTTATTGAATTGGGGACCCTCGGAATCCAGCTTTCCCACTTGTCCTTTGCCATCAGCCGAATAATTACAACCGGGCTTATCCACGAATCCCAAACAAAAGCTCTCTTACAACTACCACTCTTTTTTCCCCTACCTGCTAAAAACCTATTTTATTCCATATGCACGGTTCAATTTTGGACTCCCGATGCTCCTGCATGAAATTGGACATAGCAGAACCTCCATCAATTAACCATACCTCCATGAATTTATTCGTGGGTCCAATTTGTAAACCGGATAACCGTCTCTCCCTGCTCACGCATTTATCAACCGCTAGAAAATCCATGCTTTGCAGCACATGACAAAACAGCAAGGGTACGACCTCTACCGTTAAAAATAATGGGATGGAAATAACAGAGGTCAATCGATATGAGCTGTATGAGAATGCTAGCATGTGTCAGATTCCTTGCACGTTTTATTTATGGATGGTCCAGATCCTGATCAAAAATTTATGCCGCTGCTGGATGTCCCCCCCTCTCTTTTCAAACGATGGCATGAAAATGACAAAAGGTCGATCGCGCGATCAGGCGGGTGATGTCTGAAGAATGCGGTGCCTGGTGACTGATGTCGCAAGGGGGAAAAAAAAGTATAGAACCGGTCGGGTCTATCTGTAAGGCGGATCTAATAGGGACCTCATTAGGAGGAGATTATGGAAAAATTGGATGGGGGGAAAAGTATGGGGACTTGGCATAACCTGACACCACTGGAGCTGAAAAAGGTCTTTTGACTAAGGGACGCATTCAGTATACGTTCTTCTGATATGCTACGAAATAGGTGATGAAAATGAAATAGATTCCCACTAAAAAGGGGCCAATTGGGCGGATCGAGCCAACACCTATCCATACGGAGCCGGCGATTAGGTCACCATTTGGCGCCCCTTTTAATTACTGGAAGCGATTTTCATTAACCCCCATCAAGTCGGGGCGCGAGGAGCAAATGGTCCAAAGACTTTCGGCACGTCTTTTAAGACTTGAGGGAAAACCAGAATCGGCCAATTTGTCAACCTTTAACAAATGATAAGCCGCAAACTCGGGAGGAGAGCCTCGCCGTAATGTAGCGGGTTACTTTTTACTGCGCCGCGAGGCAGGAATGGGAGTTGAAGCCATTAGACAATCAAAGAAGTCCCGCTGCCGCACCGACAAATAAAGTGGAAGAAAGACAGCGAGCAGCCATTCAGAAGGGACAAGCCTTCCTTTTTACGAGAGGAAATTCTCTTAACTCAAGGGATCCCCCCTCTTCTGCTCCTTTTCTCGGACGGATTAAGATTTCCCCACCACCAATGTTTCCAGGAGTGCCACTTGGCCTGGACGCTTCCAGAAAACTTTTTTTTTCTACGATCCCCACACCTCTTTATGGAGGACAGCTTTTTTCCCTAGATTTTATTTACCAGGTCGCACCTTCGTCCCGGTCTGGATTCAAAATGGACGGCAGTGTCCAGGGTTAATCCAGAATGCACGGGGGGTGGTGCAAAGGGGCACCTATCCGACACCAGTTGGAAACTAATAAAATCATGGGTTGTAGCAAATAATTTAGTTCCTATACGTGAATATATTTATACACGTCCTATTTTCAAGGAAATGCAAATTATTCATCATACTGCATAATTTTATTCAGTTCCAAGTGGTGCATAAAATGTCAAAATGCATGAATATATTCACCATGTCCATGTGCTGTGTGAATTAAATTACTGTAAATGCTCTGTGCATAGAGTGAATGGTTTTTGGACATTCATATACTGACATATTTCTGTGAATTTACTCAGTGTACTCCAACAATGTGCAATAATAATAATAATAATAATAATAATAATAATAATAATAATAATAATAATAATAATAATAATAATATAACCTCCAGTACTGCACTAGGGAGAAACCTAATTTTTGGGACGACAATTCTTTGGAGAGGACATTCCGCCCTGTCAGTCTCGCAACTTCAGGTCGATTGGTGGGCCTATATACCGCCTCTGGCAACATCTGTCTTGAACCAACACAGGTATAATCCTCCTTTTAAACCCGGGTTTCAGTAACAGGGTCCATGGACGGGATTACAGCATTGAGCAGGGGACATCGTCAAGCTCAGGTCACACAGCAGGAGGGGGTCGCTGCTCTAAAAAATTCTTATTCAAATGTATCATATTTGCTGGCTGTCCTTTGAAGATTGCTCAGGTGGCAGAAGCCGACCGGCTGCAAAGAATCTCTTTTTTATATAAATGCTTCTGAGGACATCTGCGCCAGATGTCACAAGATGGCCATAAAGTTGCTAGGGAGAGGGGAGGGGGGGGGGGGGAAAGCTGTTGATTAAGCAGCCATGTTGTCATCGACGGCCATTTTGCACGCTTTAGTGCGCGGGAGGTGCAATTCACGTCTTAAACCCGGATTAGGCGCAGAAAGTTGTCGGGTGAAGTTGGGCGGAGATGAAAGTCATAATTGAAAGCCGGAGCAGGTCGTAAAAAAGAAAGAGAGGAGGGGGATAGGAGGGAAGGAATAGAGGGGGAGGCGATATCAGTTTGGTCTCCTTGTTGCTTGGATTTTCACACCTCAGGGTGAAGACACGACCCCCACCTTTTCTTATGAGAAGGGCTTGATCGTCCATCTGCAGGGCACAGGCAGAGGCCAGATAAGACGGTGAAATATGCCTAATGCCCTTCCACTCAGGTGTTTCTTCCATCTCCAAACGGCCCATGGTACACGCATTGTTGCCAGAACCCCGGAGTGCTAATTATAGAGGAGACGAACTGGCATCGTAAAATCCAATTCACACAGTCACATCCTTTTCTCTGTGAAGCTTTTAGCTTATGACAATTGGAGCTTCTGAAGCTCCATTGGAAAGAAATAAGTGGTTATGTGATTGAATATTGAAGTACCTGACACTGACAAGAATTGTCCCCTAAACGACGCGTGTGGCATAATTTAATAGTACATTTAATGCGCAATTATTATGGTAAATTACTTGAACCTACACATTTGAGCTGAAACCTATACATTGCTCCAACATAACGGTTTGTCCTGTTGTGACCCTGAGTGCGTCTCTTTGTCCTCACCCAAACCCTTCCAAAAATTTGAGATTGATTTTATGTGAGAGTGTCCGGGACGGGTGACAAAATGCAAGGCTGTGGCAACACTGGGGGATGGTTCGAGCGGTGCGCCGACAGACTTCCAAAGATGGAGAGTGAGTTCATATTTCACGGTGGGGACCAAAAGGAAAAAGGCGACAAGTAACGACCCGGCCCATGAACTCGACACGCTATCACAATGGCCCCGAGCGCCGAATTAATATATACACCCAGGTTTAGGATGTTGACTCTTAGGGACATCCACCACAAAAAAAATGGTATAAGATGTAACCGGCCTCTTGAGTGCTTGGTTGGCACGTATAGTCACTCCACCCTTGAAATCTTCGGTTCAAGGATGGGGTTGGACATATGGCTTTATGGTTCATCTGTCCCTTTGGCTTGATCAGCAACCGGTTGGGGCGTGGGTGGCATATGTGGCCCCCTTGAGATATGCCCATACACGTGTAATTTGTATCCTGGGTGCAAACAACCTCCGGGACCAGTTCTGGGACCGAAGGTAGTAAAACATCCTCCTTCACGCCGGACAAGCCCTTTCAAGAATGTACTTGGAACTTATCAGGAGAAAATTTAGCACGATATTAAAGTCGTGTTGGGCTGGTAAGTTACGATGTCCCAAGCTAGGGCACAGGACTTTATCATTGAATGTACCCTTGGCCTCTCGAGGTAATGGACGTTACATAAGAATAGATGGGGCTCGAGGATATGTGAAAGTGTGGAGGGAACGGACAGGTTACTAATGAAGAAGGGTGTGAAGAGAATCCGGGCAAATAAATACGATGTTTGACCAACACCTGTGTAGCCAGATTTTACGACGCATACTTTGGCATAAATCTTGTAAGGCCTGGCAGTGGCATGGTGTCCCTCAAGGCCGGATCTGAACAACAAGGGATGAGTTTTTGGACCATGGAACATTGTTGCCCAATTATTTTTCACAAAATATGTTTCCATCCACCAGAGGCGCTGCATTCCCCATTGCGCAGGAGCAGAACAGGGCCAATCAGAAGCCTCGGCCTACCAGGAGCTACTTCAACTAAAACAATTGGTAACCACGTAACAAATATCGTACTTTATTAGTGCAGCCCTGGTGATTCGCTTGCTCCACTGAACCATGCATCCAAAAATGATGATGGCCAGGTCGAACAGTAGGGCCTTGGTGTCCCCTGCTTGAAGCCAAGGGCTGAAAGCCGTGCCAGTAAGTGAGTTTGGTGTGTAGTAGCTCACACGCAATGAACCGCTAACTGAGAGTAGATACATTAGCCCGCATCATTTGTATCGCCTCCATCAGGCAGAGAGAGCCAGTGAAGCCCCCCCTTTTCCAAACCCCCCACTAGCCCCCCCTTCAAAAAAAAGAGAAGTGAGGAAACCTAATTGATAATAGGGAGGGCATTGCAATGGGAAAGTGGCAAAGCGTGGCAGGCAACAATAGCTGTAAATATTTGAGCAGCTGGCAAGTAGGAACGTGTGTCGCGCGGTCTATAGAGGCGCGAATGACGGACAACCCATCCGCTTCTCTCCATAATTAAATGGGAAACAATCTGTCCATTTCCCCCGCTCAATCCGGCTCGACATGGAGCAGGGAGAGACAAAACCCTTGCAAAAATTTTCAGGGGGGTGGGGGAGGGGTGGGGGGTTGCGAGAGGACACGATTTCCCCAGCGCGCCAAATGTCTTGTTCCATGGCCATTAAAGGAGCCTTCCGCATGGGAATCCGGGCCAAAGGACCCTCACGACACTGATCTGTTTGTCCTTTGAGCAGACTCTCCTCCGGACCCCCATTTGCTTCTTCACTGAGTTGCCTTTGAGATGTTTTCCTTCCCACAAATTCTCTTGTCCTTCCTTTAGCTGTGGCAAAGCCTCCGCTAGCCTTCTCTCAGTAAGGGCTGGAAATACACCCCGCTCATATCCAACTTCTCCAAATAAATCGCATGTAAGGTAGAAGTTCCTGACACATTAATGACCTGATCCTGACCATAAGTTAAGCCCAGAAAAGAGTGTTGCACTGGTCTTGTTTGGGGTCTGGGAACGTGATACATTATTTCCAGGCCCAGCCGCATGCACATAGTCCGAGGCTAGTCTGAAGCATTGAGGGCCCAGCACCTCGGGAAAGCTCCCCCCCAATCTAGGAAGGAACACAGCAGCCAAGGCGAATAATGCCCTCCGTCCCTAAACCCCTCTTAATCCCTCCATACATATTGATAACGAGGGACAAGCCATGCTGTTCTGGGGAGGAGGTGGAAAGAGCTGAGGGGGGGATCTCTCCCTGGTGGTGCTTTTGCACAAGAGTGGGCAGACCCCGTCGCAAGGAGATTTGGTCCGGGGCGACTTTAGCCTCGGCAATGGCCATACAGGCGGGATGCGAAATTCTGACATTTGGAACCACTGAGCGAATATAGTGCTGGGAGGAGGCGGCAGGCTGGATCCCCAGGCAAGATTCCACCCGGCTGGACTTGGGTTTTAGGGGGGGCCATTCGACTCTAATTGCATGGTGTCCCCGTGGATATCGGACCGACTTCATGCTGCACAAAGCCTAGGGGATAAAGGCCGGAAAAGGAATTGCAAAGTAAAGCATGATGGCGGATTTGACTCCATGCCTTTTCCTTTTCCGTGAGGAACAACCTCGAACTTGCCAACCCGGAAGATGGACCCCCACAACTGACACCCTTTTTTGAGGTCCTCCACAGTACCATGCAAGAGGTCTTCCATCTCCCGGACTGGCTGGGGTTGGGTTGCCCCAATCTGCTCCACCGCAATTGTGCCTCTGTCTCACTCGATAAGGCCGCTCATTTTCCGCTAAAGGAGACGGGGGAAAGGGAGCTGAGGGAAAGGAAGTTGGGTCCACGACAAAAACAGAGCTGCAGGCGTTTCGGATTGGACCACAAGCGCCTGAGATATATACGTCGCTCTGCACCGGACAGCCCCAATTGAAATTTGGGGAAGGAGTTTGTCCCGACTGATTCCTTGAGTTGTGCGAGGTTCATAATGGGTCAGCTAATGAAGATTTGAAGCACACCACAATGGCTAATCAATTTCAGGCACTTTATCCCACATATACAGCAGTGGTTTTTTTATGGCTGATAAAAATTGAGCTGCCGACAAAAAAGCTATAATGACCACAAAAAGGCGGAAAACGTGATGTTTACAAATTCCGGCATGCCACTGATAATAGCCGGATAACATGCACGCAAAAATGGCATATTTCCGTCGCCACATTTGTTTTCTTCATCCTGCACACGAACAGTTTTTGCCATATTGAGGATGGGCATCTGAGTTTGTGACAACCAGATAAAAATCTTTTTGCTTGATCAGCTTAGAAGTAGTAGGAAAGTGAGGTGGGAATCGATGCAAGGGCGATGGCTGGTACAGCAGTCTCATCACCGCTTCGCTTGTCACCCATTCCAGTTTGGGCGGGGGCCGCATGCAGACAATGATGGAACGGCAAACGTAATTGGCCCTTATTGATCCCCGCCGAAGGCTTATTTCGTGGCCCGATTGAGCGCTTTTCGCCAGCTGAGCCGTTGCCTTCTTCTTACCCCCACTTCCTTCCTCTTCCTTTTTTTTCACTCTCAAACCTTCTTTTACGTATTGGCCCTCCTTTACTGGACTTGTTAGCCGATTATCTCGCGTTTGTTCTGCCACGGGAATGCATTCCTAGTGATGCTCATTCCCGCTGTCGAATCAAGGTGCTGGGAAGAAATTTGGTCAAATGTACACCAACATACAATTTTGCACTAAGTGAAATTTACATGTGAAATCCAATAAAACTGTATCTGTATATATGTTAGTGAATGAAGAAAATCCTGGCTTGCTGGCTTATTTTTGAATTTTTACAGGCCTATATGGAGCTCTCCAGGTGCTGATTATACCATCTGACTGTGAGATATTATTTGAACGACAGAGTGCAATAATTATTATTATACACATTTTCATAATTGCAGTTTCGTATTTCTAGCACTGAACGAAACAGTGTTTGCTTCCCCTTCCTCGTAAATAACCCCATTATTCGTACAAGTTTTACAAGCCTCGTAGGCTATAAGTAGACAAGGTGCGGATGACGACGTAGCGTTATCTGAAGCAACGGCACAACGCGTGTAATTCCATCACGCGCCAAGTGTATATCACTCTCCCCACATCCGCAAGAAGGTGCAAAATTCCCTCAAGAACCGCGACGGCACTGCGACGAAACACTCTAAACGCGACCCCGTAGCAGAAGAAAAAAAAATGTGCATGGGTAGCTGGTTTTTCTGTAGCTCTACATGCTCCATTTCCATGTGAAAGCAACCCCCTTCCTTCCAAAAGAGCTCCAGATCCCAGAATAGCGAAATGGAAGCAAGTGTCATCTAGAGCAAACTCTTGTCCCCGCCTTTTCCCTCCCTCCCTATCCTCCCACCTCCCTTTTCCTCGACGAGCCATTTCTTCCCAGCCTTATGCAAAACGGCTCTCCTTATTTGCGACGAAATGGCGTGTTCTCAAAATTTCTCCTTGGGCGCGGGCAGGGAGGAGTTAGTCCCCACTCCTCCACACCCTCTCTGGCGGAATTAGCTCCTAAATATTCATGGTGCTTGCTGAGACTCATATCAGTCGCTGTTCATTACAGGGCACAAGTTATTACCCCTATTACCATATCAAAAGCCCAGATATAGCCATTGAACAAGGCCTAGCACGTGGAATGAGAAGATACGCAATTGTATGGCATCTCGCAAGACAATCTTAATTTAGAACTCTCATTAGTTGAAAACGAAAAATGGAGCCGGCTTGCTTCTGCAGCTGGGTGAATTCCACCACAGGCCCAATTTAATAGAACCTCTACCATTGGAAATGGTAAGCGTCGTTTGAAGTCGCTTTGCGTCTCAATTAGCCAATTGGAGCGAGAGGTTGGATCCCGCCATCTTGCCTAGGCGGTACGACATGAATATAGGGACAAATTTGGCCAATTTAAGAGCGGGTATTAAAATTTGGCTCGTCTGTTGGTTGGACTGATTTGTAGGACGCAACCGGGTGGTAGTACAGAGAGGGAAATACGTATTCAAATTTCAATTTGCAACTGCAATTGCGGTTTTTGTAATAGGCTTTCATTCAGTTGGGCATTTACCAAGTGCACTGTAACATATTAGGGACTACAGTGATTGGTTAGTTTGGATAAAAGTCGGGGAGGATTTGACTGAAGCAGTAGTTTTGTGGTCAATTTAATGCGGTTTGTGACGTTGTCCAATTGGATGAGAAGTAATGATAATGAAGGAAAAGTAAGTCAGTAGGCTACTTATTGCTTCTGTAATAAAATCAGAGACTACCGTATCATGATATTAATTTATTACAACGCATAGATCATAGATTACTTAAAAATGTTGAAACCGTTTTATAACTATAGAAAGAGAGAAATGGTTGAAATGATCGGAGACATAAACAAGCAGGGTAATAAATGTCATTTCAATTTATATACTTAAGAGAAATTCACCACTGGAACAAGTTTGTATTACTTAGTTACACGTGAAATCATTACGTTGGGTAATCTAAAAACCACTGAAACACTATCAATCTAACGTACCATTTATTTCATTTGATGCAACCTTGATTAGACAAATTAGATAATGCACCCCGCAGCGATGTTTGGGAAGTAATGTCTTTTTTATGCCAGTGAAAGGTATAGTAAAGTGATAAAGTTTAGAAAGCGTTCTCTAGTTCGCGTATTGTCATTCAAAATTACTCTATAATATACTGAGATACTATCGGTCAATTAGTGAAAGGTAAATTACAGTTCTTTGTTAATAATGTTAAGTCCTTATATGAATTTGACCTCTCCTGGTGTTTTGGTGCGATATTTCCACAACTGGATCTTATCCTGAAAGCTAGACTTCCGGGTGAACGTAGAAGATTGATGGTTGGCTGAGAAGAGTAAGGATGAAAGTTTGGCAATGAATGGTGTAAATAAGGTGCAAAAGTTGGCCTAATATTTTATAGTCACTTGCTGGTCCCATATTTTGCTAAGCTAGTGGACATGTGTAAAAAACGCAAGAAGTTGAATCAAGAGTCCGTCTTTCAAACTAATTCACATGCTGATTTGGACAACAGAAAATATAGTCACAATTGCAACTAAAAAGCGGCTTAAAATAAGCAGCTTAGAAAAATTGCTTAACACAATTAACATTTCAGACAGAACACCCTGGATACACATCTGACTGTCTCATCTCCCTATAAAGCAGAGAGAAACATATACCGAGGTATACGCCCAGTCATTATTATGCAATACTTCCCCTAAGGTCGCACATGCGACTATACAAATGGCCAAAATGAAATTACACTTTGTATATACTTTCTCAATTAAAACCTGGCAGAAAAGACCCGCACAATTTCAGCACCAAGGCCTTGATAAGCATAATTTGCCAAGTAGCCTCCCATGACTTTCAAAGCACGGCAATTAAAACATATTGCAATAACCCCACCCCCAAGCTCTCAGTTAATGAAAATGCGCCATTCAAATAACTATCGGAGTATATAGGACGTGAAAGTGGTCCTGAAAGCCTCTGAGCCCTGCGACTATATTCTCTCTTCTCTTTCTCTCTCCAGCCCTTGCTGAATAGCGACCCCGACGATCATAACCACATTCCCTAAATTAATCTGATTAACGCTGCCGGAAGAAAATTTCAAACAATTAAAGTTGGGAAAATGCATTCCAGTGTACATAGTTACGGGGAGTTATACAGTCAATTTGGTCCAATTATACTTTTCGCCAAACTTTTCAGATTATTTGTGAAAGTGAAGGAGTGGGGACAATACCAGGAGAGGATTTGCAGTGCCTGGATTCTTTTTTTAGGATGCTGTGTTGTTTTAGTTTCCTTGTAAGATGGAAGACGTTTTGTCTTCTTTTCCAGCCAAAGGAATTTGGCAAGTGGATCATCCTCCTTCCGCCTAGGTTCCGGATTCATTTTTCAACGGCGACCTGCCTCACCCTTCTCTCTTTTTGTCGTCTTCCCCCGGTGCAAACTGCCACTTCTCCATCGGTCCATGTTTCCCAAATGTTCCTCACCCGTCGATACACCCACCTTCCTCCTTTGAATATCCTTTTTATGCATGACTTTTATCGCTGAAGCGAACCCAATCTCATCTGGTATAGGGTGGGAGGGTGGGACCATAAAATAGTCCAAAAAAACCGCCTGCTTCTTCAGTCCAAGACTGACATATATTATTATATCCCCAGCACCCCCTCCCACCCACCCTTCCTTTTATTGGAAATAGAGAAACTTTTTCATGCATAAAATTACTTCATTATCCGGCACGGATCAATTGTCGAAAAGGAAAAAAAAGGAAAAAAAAATCTAATCAAATTTCGCGGTGGAATTGATACGTCGGGGACATTCTTCACTGTCATATTTATTCCTCCCCAGCCTCCCCTAGCTCTGGAAGTGGCTTAACCCCTTAACTTCCAATGAGATTTGGGCATGTGGAAAAGGGGGGTTGGGTGGTGGGTGAGGGAACTAAAGGGATGAGGGATGGTACCCAGCCCACCATCCGGATGCGCCTAAGCCAAGCGCCGGCAAGAAAATCGCCTTTCGCTCTAAGCTTCATTTGCTGCCGAATAATTTTATCCCACCCAGCTACCAGAGGGGGTGCTATTTAACGTTATGCTCTTTCCATCAGTGTTATAAAAGGTGGGGAGGGGAAAGGGTGGTACCCTGCCTTTTCCTAATCCGAGTAAAGTCCATGCCTCCATAAGAACTGGACTTCAAGTCTCCCTGGATTTTCAACCGGACTCCTAAAATCTAAAAGGACCAGGGGGGGAGTCGATTTGCATTTTGCAGGATTCAGTCAGTAGGGGGAGAGACTGTTGGAATTGGAAGCGCCAAAATCTGACAGATTGTTTTAAAACTACGGGACGACGTAAAGGGATTAGGTTAGACGTCACAAAATCACGTGCTTCATTCTGAGTTCTCGGGACACACACGTGACTGACGTGGACTCGTGCTGGACACATGCAATCTCTATGGGCTTATGCAAGGTCTCTGTAAGCCTTGACTCGTAAAGTTACTGCCCTAGTCTGACAGTGCGTAAGGAACTTTCCGGGTGAGGATTGGAACAATGAATGTACAAGGGGCTGCTGGACCTTTGCTGGACCTTTGCTTGTAGACATTGAATTTGTCAAACAATGGCAATTAATGCTGTAAAGTTCATGCCATCTGGTGTTGTGTACCGTATATATAAATAAATAATAACTAATTTAGTGCATCATATTAAATGACATTGTCATGTCAGTATAAAAACAGTGTTTCCATCAACTTGCAAGAGCACTTTACATAAAATGGTCACGAGCAATAAGGCGGAATCAGGGCGTGGGGAACCTTGAGTGTTGGTTGCATACCAGCCAGGAGGAAACCCAAATTGACCTCGCCTAGCTTACTGCACAGCCTCATTTCACAACGCAAAGGAATCTGAGCTAGAATTAGGCGGATGCAATGCGTAGAGATCCAACCTCCTCCACCCACCCCCTCTCTAACTACCCCCACCTCTCATTTATTTCTCTCCTGGCCAGGGCAAATCTGCCGCGGCGGAGGTTCACATAAACGCTCTCATCCATCTCCGAGAGGCCGCGAATCCTTAAGTAGCTCAATTTGTCAGAAAATGTAATGAAATTTGGGTTATCATGGCGGAGAGAGAGGGGCGGAATTGGCGGAGAGGGGAGGGGGAGGGATATAGAACCCACCCCCGCCCGACCCCCTTTTGCTGGAACCAGTCTATAGGAAGACTACATACAGGGTGATCCAGCAAAGACTGTCGTAACTTTGAGACTTTTTAAAGGACTATGTATGCAGCATATGCACCTGTTAGTGTAAGCATATTTGGAACATACGTAATAAATACTGGGGCTAAATTTGAAGCATATGCGAGATGGCATGGTGCTGATGGGTACTTTGGTCGGATTTGCTGAATCGCCCTGTATACACGACGCTATAGCATCAGGCACTAAACGGTATTAGCCGCGGCGGTGGAAAATATCGTTAGAGAGTTTGATAAAGTAGGGAATTATGCCGTGATAAAAACCTACCCCTCCCTCTCCCCACTCCTCCCTCTCGGAGGATAGGAGTATCTGAAGATATTGGCTACATTTATCTGGTCCTTGCTTCAAATTAACTTGGTGTCAGCGTAGGCATCAATCATTGCGGGAACCGCGTATCAATCACGAGGGCTCCGCCTTCTCTCCGAAGCTTCATTACCATTACAATAGCCCGACGGAATACCCAAAATGCTATGACGTCACAGTATCTGTTGAGGGGGGGAGAAAGTCCGGAACGCCGACGCCTTTCTCTTGTCCGAATCCTTGGAAGATTCGGAATTAAATCTGGGGAATCACACGATATCAGTAGATAGGATAACTGCCAACAGTGCCAACAATGCTACTGACATTTTAGAACAAAATTATCGATAAGATGGACCTTATCGATATGTGCAGATGTGTAGGCCTATTTTTTCATTAAATGTGTATAGGTGTGCCAATCTTTTGATCCGAAGACATGGCCCGAATAGTGATGAACCTCTGACCGGAGCGGGGGTCATCAGCGACCATGGTGATGATGATCATCCTGTTTGTGTGTGTGCTCTCCTTCCTCATCGGCCCAATAGGCAATTAGCGCATTTGGCCCTGTGTAAGCGGAAGCGCTACAGGCCGTCCAGCAATGAGCCAGAGAAGGTCCTGATGCTGGGGCTGGGGGGAGGGAGAGGGAGAGGGACACGATTTGCAAGCAACAATACCCGCAACTATGAGGCCCGGATCCGAATGGGGCGGGGGCCTCTCTCTTATTCGGCTGGCAAAACATGCATGCGCGATGGTGGCAGAGGGTTTGTGACTATAGTCTGAATTCACTTTTACGACGGAACATTCCACGTGTACACATTTCTGTAGTTTGTGTCGCACCCTCTGCATGCAACGCCATCCAGCCATCCAGCCAGCAGGTTACGAATGCTGGCTGGGAAACAATTTTGTATGCAGCTCCCCATCTCTTTGATTGATAATGGGATTAACAAGAGGGAAATAGGCTTCTACTTTGCCAATTAGGTTGTCGTAATTAATGTGGATCCCTGGAAATAATGTTAGCCATTAGGAGGGAGGCAGGGGCCTAATTACGAATGAATACAGCTCATATTATTTTCCAGGGCGTTGGAGGACTCGCGCGCTGCTCTAACGATTGTGTCTGTCTGTGCAAGTTACCGGAGGCTTGACGAGGTATATGTTATGGCAAACACAAGCCTAGAGTCTATACAGTGTACGGGCCATGGGGGGGTTGGGGACGCTGCCAAACTCGATGTAGGATTGGTCGGATGCAAAGCTTCAGTTCCGGAGCACTCGCTTGCTTATGCTCGGATCTGCATGGCCTATACATTGCAAGCCCGCTGCAAATGCCAATGAGCTACACACGGATCTCTCCACACTAAATCAGCTCCAATATGTGTTCTTGTGACGGGGGGCGGAGGGGTGTACAGGGTGGGTGGGAGAGAGGCAGAGGGGTGGACTTCCACTCGCCAAATTGGGTCACATCGATAGGGTGTGTCAGGACTGCCAGAGTCCGTTGACAGTGTATTGGACACTATAGAGTGGGCAGGGTGAGGGGATAAGGTGGCCTATTGTGGACTGTAATCTGTTGGAGGTGCTGCGGACACAATGTTTGACAAACTAGACTAATATGTTCAAACAATGTGTATACTAGAGTAAAAACCTTAAAATATGCATAATGAACCAACCGCCGTGTAAGACGTGGCTGACCTTGAAGCGTTTCAGCCAATTGCAACGTCCTACGTGGGGAGCGAGTACTGGCTAACCCAGATGCGTTTCAGCCAATCACCTCCTAAGACCTGCAGTATAGTGTTAAATAAATTTTGGTCACACCATATAATGCCAGTATTCACATGCAAGGTTGATATGAGATCTGAGTACACAAGCGCGTTAAACTGAGAGCAAAACAAGACTTTCCGGCGTCTCCCTTCTAGGGCAACTATCGTAATGCAAACAGAAGCATAGTAATGTGATTTGGCACGTTCCTTTTGTTTTCTTGCTTCCGTGTGGCAGCCTGAGTCATGATAAGTTGGAAAAGTTTGAACCCCAAGCTCCGGTTCAGCCGCCTCTTTGGCGGAAATTGGCGTTTCCCGCGACAGAGTGATTTATTTAGCATGGAAGGTTAATCATGGCTCTTTGTCTTAATCAAATCTTCCACAACAATCAGGAGGGCATGATCCAATTTTGCACTCGGGCGGGGGCAGAGGGAGGATTGTTGACTCTAGAAAATTTTCAGAGATGCTGCAAGTTTGAGACATGTTTCAGCCTCCAGTCGCCCTTTCATAGCCAAGCGCTGCGATTCTAAGTTATTCGACAGGGTTTACTTACGTTCTTCTAAGTTATTCCGTCAAATTGCGTCATGATGTTATGGGAGAAAGTCACACGTTAAGAGAAGGGTTTGGGTTTGCGTTACGTGGCAATGATCACACCTTTCGCTCGTAAAACTGAATATTTTAAAGTTAATAAGCATATAAATACCTATTGTCCTCTAATTTATTTTTGGTGACTAAGAAACCTTTCGAAATTTTGATTACAATTAAAATCCTTCGTTCCCTCCTTATGATTTCAGTTTCACATTTGTACATAGGAGTAAACGTGTTAAGTATTTACCTTTTTTTGCCAATTAGGGCGTGTGGAAACACTTTGTTAATTTTGTAATGGTACGGTACGCTTATAAGGTATTGCATCTCTAATGTGGTAATAAAAACTACCAAACGTTTCCAAAATTGGCTTCTATAAAAATTTAACTGCCTGCCTGAAATTTTAGCACATTGCTTAATTTTGAACGGATTTTCCTGATATATGTACGAGGCACTTTGGACTGTGGGACGTTCCTCGGACTTTACAGCGTGTAACGAGAGGAGTGGTCACAACCGTCCGTAATTTATGAGAAACCCTTGAAGACATTCGGACACGTGCTGCTGTTGCGTACTCCACTTACAATAAGTTGGTTCCCCTGGATCGCTTTCCTGGCCCATGGAAACAGCTCGTGGAGTTGTATTGTTTCAAAATGCTTGCGTAAAATCGTAAAAGATTCATTTGATGGCGAGAGGTTGTAGGGAGTCCTCTTTAGCCTTTCCTAACAACATTCGTTGATTATGGAGCTTGTTGCGGGCAGCCCTTTCTGGCTCTGCTGAATACTACATGCGACGCAGCCACCTGGATGGAGCACACTGCATAAAGTGCCCCTGTGACCTTTTTTTCCACATTTTGTTCCAACTCCACGCTTGCCACAAAGAAAGCTGTGGTTTGCGGGTCCGGTCACGCCCCAGAAGTGCTTTCATTTCACTCAGAATTATATATAACTTGTCTCTACTACAGGTGAAAAAAAGCTCCAAATTTTTGGTAGGTGAAAAAGGGCAAGTATAATTATTGTAATTAGATGCAGGATTGTAAGTGACCCCAGTGGAGTCGAGGGGGGGAGAGGGGGGTAGAATCTCACCTGCTGCCACCCCCGCAAATCCCCCGCTCCCCACCCCGGCCTGGCTCACCCCTTCTCCGTCCGCGGGCAGCGTTTTTATTATGCATGGCAAGGCAGGAGCGTCCATCCGGCTCCATTGATCCCTTCATCCTCTCAAATCAAGTAATTAAATTAACAAAGCCCCGCCAGGACCGCCTCCATCCCTGCCTGATAGATTCCTGGCCGGAAAAGCCACGCTGCACCAAACTTTAAGCCATATTGCTGCCATTTTGTGTTCGGAAAATGTGGGGGGCCAAAGATGGCGGCCGTTAAGTCTGAGGCGTCACTCCAGAGGGCGCAGTCGGCGTATCCACGTATCGGATGGCATCCATGATCCTTACAGTTATATTTATGTACCCTCGAGGACTGGTTGGATCCTCGATGCATATGTGAAGCCAAAGATCCTTATATGTCAAAAAGCTAACTTCACACTTCATTGAATTGTGCAAACATAATTTTGAGTCTCCGGATCTCTTTTTGTGACATTGGAAGTCGATTTTGATTTAAAATATCCACTCTTTTTTTTGGAAGGGGGCAGAAGGGGCAGCGGGAGAAGCTGCTGGGGGTGGGGGTGGTCCACTGGGAGGCTCTCCATGAAAAAACCATGGGATAATAGAATTTCTGGGCGTGATTATACGCTCCAGCTGCTCGGGGACATGCCCCACCGACCAAGGATCAGGTGAAACGTGTAATTTTATCTTGGGAGCCCCCGCGGATGTTTCCTGTCACAAGCCATGCGCCGCCGCAGCCGCCCTTTTATTTCTCACACGTTTCCTCCAAATGATCCCATGTTCGGACCTATCTCCACATCTGGTCACCTTGTCATCGCCAAAAAACTATTCTTCCGCGTCTATAAATGCGAAATCATCACTTCATGGGAGCAGTCACCTGAACCTCGCGGAGGTGTTAACCCATCCTAGTGGTCACCTTGCGAATTCTGGGTTTTTAAAAATGCTTATAAGCACGACACACTGCATTGATTTTGTGTGGGGGTGCCCTTGCGTGATGCGGGGGTCGTCATTTATGAGCTTGGCGTGTGTGTATGTGTGTTAATTAATAACTGGGGGCCTGACGTTATCTGATGGGAGCCGTGATTTTTCACGCTTGGGTACAATATTGCAGATTTCAGGCCCATTCGCATGACATGCGAGTCCAGGGCGTGTAAGAAACTTGAAAAAGCTCGCGACCTGACAACATATTAATGGGCTCTGCACGAGCAGGCATATACAGGGTGCTCCAACAAAACTAGGGAACATGCTTATACCAGGAAAATAAGTGGCACCATATGTGATATTATTGCAGTAAATTGTAAAAATTACATATTTGAATGATTTTATTTGAAAAATATATTGTGGATTTGGTTTTTTAAAAAGAGAGTGTACGTGCCATCGAATGCGTATTTTCAGGCGAATAATTTGATGATAGTATAGTTCGTGTGCTTTTTTGAAATTTTCTGAAATATATGAATTTGTTTTAAAAAAATGAAACCACAAGGACTTCTATGGACTATCTCACAGGGGGGCCCAATGTCAATCTTTTGGCAGCCTTCAGTCGTCTCCTTTATAGGCCCACCCTGTATATATTCCAAGTTCTGGCACACCTCGAAACGGGTTGTCACTCTTCGGTTCCATCTGGAATCCCAGCAATAAAACTGTCATAACGCAGCTTCCCGTCTCATTAAACGCCCACCGGCTTATCCCAAGAGTGATGAAGTATTGAAAAATTACCAGGGCAAACATTATGACACGGCAGTTTAGGAAGAGCTCGGGGTGTGTGTTATGAAGGGGGGCGGCTAATCTGGGCCCGAGCTGTAGATGTGTATGCTTAATGGGTGGCGTGAGAAATGAGTCCGCTGACAGATTCGCATCCTTGTGAAATATCCATGTCTCCTCCTGTGCTGTGTCATCGCGACTATTCATCATGCCAGCTGTGATTGGGGGACGGTCCTTTTGTCTGCTGGGTGGCACCGGACCCGGAGACCACCCAATGCTTCTCATTTAAATTGTTTATTAGGTGTTTGAAGAACTGGGATTCATATAGAGTGCAAATAGTGACATGTGCAAAGGCGATGGCGTCATATGTCAAAAAGTCAAATTGTTCATTTAAAGTATAAATGGTCATGCTACAATCTGAAACCTACCTATTTATCATACTCTTAAATAACAATTACCTCAAAATACATCGTACACGTTCCGCCCATTGCGTTTACTTTCACTTGTCCATTGTACAGATGAAAAATAATACTATTTATATACTGCATTCTGAGTGGAAATTCCTTCCCCTTATCCACTTGTTCGTACAGTACAAGTGGATAATAACAAATGGAAGATTCATTTGTCCAAAACCTTTTTTGACATAATGTATGAGGGTTATTTTCCGGCTCTTTACGCATCGTGCGTGTGCTTCAACAACTGTTTTGTATAGTATCTGTTTGTAAATGGGTGGTAAAATGTATAATTTTTTTTCTGCATGAGTAGTCTGACAAACTTGACAGGATCTAACCATCTGTAAGTAGTTTTCGAGTCAAACTTATCATAGGGCGGAATCAGGCCGAAAATTCCGCAGAAAATATCGTTCTGGTCTGTCAAATCACAGTACAAATGATCACATCAGCATTTTAAAGCAAGGTTCGGCAGTGATCTATGTAACCCTTTTTGTTCGGGTGATGGACAGGATTTGAATAATTCCAGGCCTCATGTCACAGAGCCTTGGGGGGAAGAGCGGGAAATAATTGTAATTATTTCTTGCATGTCCATAGCACGGAAATGTCATTCAGACCATTTGGCCCCTGTTTAGACAGCTGGCAGATGACCTTTCACGTATATCGGTCGCAATTACCCCCCGATATATGGCATGCTCAAAAAACCCACACAATTACCAAACCACAGTCATCTTCCTTTACTATGACAGCTTGTCAGGTCTAATAACACGGAGTTTAACAATAATGGGACTCCTTTTGATGGCTACAAAATGCTATATTCCCCTCAAATCGGGTGTGCAAACAAGGAAGTTTCTGGTTGCATCACCAGAAAAACATTCGCCTATAACAATCGTTCCGACAGGTTACGTACCGGAGGTAAGTGTCTGTTGCATGAATGTAAATCAAACTGTCCATGTTGCATATTAAAAGGAAGCTGGTTGTTTTAAATCAGTTATTAACTTCTGATAAAATCTGAATTTGATGCATCAGAGTTGGAGGTGTAACGACTGGCCTTCACATACCTCCCTCCCATCAGAACCGAAATGGACAGGTCTGATGTGATGAAATACTCGTACCGGTATATAATTTTAACAACTAGGTACTTCTGAGAAAATAAATAAGAAAATCCATCTTCCTTTCCAAGAGGTCTAACCTAGCCTAACCAGAACCCGGTCGTAACCAAAGAGCAATGCCGATTGAGACAGACTAGAGGAGGTCTAGCCCAGAGTCTAATTTGAGTTGTCCAGGCGGACAGCAAAGTCCCTCTGTCGCAGTGTTCCAGCAGCTCTCTCCGGGACTGAGTGGAGGAGGGGAGGGAGAAGGGTGGTAGCCTCATACAAAAGCTATACTTGGCCAATATCTCTCCTTCTTCCTGTCTATTTCTAATCTTGGTAAAGAGCCGAGTAGCCAAAGAGGAGGGTGGTGGCCGAGCCGGGCCATCAATCTTGTTTATGTGGGCTACAAACTGTGTAAATGGCGGGGAGCAGGAAGGGCCGGCCATTCGGGAGAAGATAGACTCTGCTGCGGGGAAAAAGAGGGGGGGTGGGGGGTACAAAAGGGGGAGGTTTGCAACCAGGCCTATAGAAAC
>KZ538095.1:88403-105326 GCA_000934665.2 Catajapyx aquilonaris
TCCCCCCCCCCCCTTTCCATTCCACCTCCCACCCCATCCCATTCGACCATTCCAGACCAGTAGCAGCAGCAGCAGCAGCAGCAGCAGCGTCTTGGCCAAATCTCATTTATATCGGGGATCTCCTCGGGCCATTACCAGCCTCCCGTTTCATACATTCTTAACCATCCTGACAAAAGCAGACGCGGTAATAGCCATTGGGATTGGCCCATTGTTCTCCATCTTTGCCCGGCGTGCTCAGGACCAGTCATGATGCCTCATTCCGTCCCATAAGTTTCTCAAAAAAAAAAAAAGGAAAAGAAAAGAAGAAAAAGAACACAGGAGGTGGACCAGTGCTATGCGTGCGCTGGGAGTCTCAGGGGGCGCTTTAGGCCTCACTCAGACCTCTTTCTTCTGACATCATTCCCCTGCACTAACTAGCAGGTCTCACTCCGGATTATACCCATTGTTAGGGACGACACACGGCACTTTCGATTTGTGTTTGGCCGACACTGTATAGGGTTAGGGGCCATGCTTTTAGATCAGTTTAGGATGGAGCATGAATTGGATGCGATTCGTGTTGGCTCTATTGTACAAGGAGGAGTGTCACGTGATCCTTCTGATTTCAATGGGGACTTTCATATAGCACTTGACTACTATGTTTGCTTGCTGAAAATGCATTATTCAAAGTACTTATATACCTGCATCTGCGATTGATAACCAGCTAAAGGGGTCAAATTGTAGACCTCTGGACAAACATTTTTCACCGCCTGCTTATGAAGCATTTTAAGGATATCTTTACAATTAGAATGTTAAAAAGGTCGACAATGAATTTAAATATTAATAGTGGAAGTCCTTTTAAATTGTTTGAACGGGTTTTTTTTCCAAAGGGCTTCATTTGAGATCAGAGATCCACAATGGAGTCATTGCATTTGATTTGTTGTAAATTAATTTGACATAATGATGCTGTTACAAAGTTTCTGATTATTATTTCAAAAGTGTCTCTAGACTGTATGTAATATATGGGGGTAAATATATGAACAACTCTTACATACTGTAGTGTATGAAAAATCAGATAACTTATACTGTATTAGTTTTGTGAGTACTATATCAGCCTACCTGGCGATTTGCCGCGAGTTTCCCTTCACCCTGTACAGGCTACTTGATACATTTTCTTTTGGGTGCTGACACGACGACGCAGTGACAACGATGACGGTGAACATCTCAATTGAAATATTGCCTTATACTGTACATATAACTCCACGTGCGGTGTATGCATTAATATTTAAAATACAGACAAGTATTTGAAACGTCCATAAATCCGCCACCGAAAATTTGAATTGTCGGTCTAGACATCACTATCATTAGCACTGCATAATCCGAAAGATTAGGTAAAAGTTTATGCAAAAAAATCATCTTAGGATTTTATTTTCATTTTGTTTCAGTTTTGCGGTTAGCACGTTGACAGATCTCACCGCTGACACGTCAGTACCTCAAGTGTAAACCACAGAATCTCTTTTGGGAACGACTCTATAACGCTTGGTGGGTTTTAAAATGAGCAACTAAGGAGGGCGGAAGTCGTAATATAGGGCGCGTTTTCAAAGCGCAGATGACGCCTTATGGCTTGTAAAAAAGTTGAGGTAGTCAAAAGCCCTCTTTTGATGACAAGGTTTACATTCCAAAACAGGCGAATGAGGAGGGAGAAGTCTGAGCTGTGTTTGTGGAGAAAAGGAACAGGATGTTTTCATGTAGCTGGTGGCAGCCGCTTAGGGCGCATGCGTCCTTTGATTTATTTTACTAGCCTTATGTGAGTCCCAGTTGGCCATTTTTTGGCACTTTGACACTTGACAAGTCCCCCCTGTTAGGGTTTTCAAAAATATTTATGGCCACACTTTCAACAGCCCTGCAAGTGCCAAAATCATACGTTTATACTTCCGAGTAAATATGTATTGTTTTCATATGTTCCTGAAACCTTGCAGCTTATGTAGACAATCCGACATATCAGCTATGTGGAATGTATTATAAATAATTCCACCAAAATTTGGGATATTCTGCATTCATACGTATAAATATTATCAGTGCCAATTTTTTAAATAAATTTTACCCCGTGATAGGGCTGAGGCGCTGAGTACTTATAGGGGGTGGCACACCACCATCAGTTTTCTAGAGTGTTTACTTCATGCTCCAGTGCAAGGAATCAAGGACACAGTGTAAGGATATGGATTCTTGGGAAGGGGATACGGGTGCAAGTGCATTGTCTCAAATTGGGCCATGTGCAGTCCCCCAGGAGGTTAGGTCGCCAGACACCTCCAAGGTGTAGGTCAGAGACCCTCCCGACGCATGTGAAAGGGATCGAACCTGGGGCCTTTCACTCAGCAAGCCGAGACGTTACCATCTCGTCCACCACACCTCCCCCACCAATTTTGAATATTTGCCACACCCTTTATTGTTGTTGTTGTTGAGGAATATTTTAACTTGGCTTTACACTGTTGAATATCTGCTAGAGAAACTGTTCCCCATATAAGCGAAAAAGCTGGATATGGAATTAAACTTGGTCTGAAACGACCCTCTCCATAATTCTGATGCACTAACCTCCCCACTGCGATATCCCCGCAACGTCTACCAAAAAAAGACACTGGATATAATTAGGCTAGCCCGAATCTGTGCGACGATGGCCTCGGCATCAACCATATTCAAATATATCTAGTCTTTATGGGTAATTAAGCCCAGAGTAGAACACATGCGCTTGCCGCAGCAGCACGCGATTAGCCAACAGCTTTATATCCTTACCCCCCCCCCCTTCCCCTAGAAGCCTTAGCCACCCCCCTTTTGACTAATGCTTATGCATGAATTCCCAGCTCTCCATCTTTGCCCGTGTCCTCGATTATGGGGCCCCGAATTCGCGCGCTACTTACTCCCCATTTTCCATTCCCCTCTGCCACAATAAAGGGGATTATCTCACGGCAGTAGGGAGGTTTAGTTGTCCGAAACCCCCCCTTCGCTAGTCTGGCTGCAGCAACACCCATCCCCGAGGTCCCTTTGCTCCTCGCCTCTTCCGCACAATCACTAATAAGAAAAGGAAGTCGCAATAAAAGTTTCAACGCATATTACTCGCTGGCAAAATTCCAAATGGCATGCCAGGAGAGGTTGGGTCGTTCATTTTACAGACAGGCTGGGATTTGGGGGGAAGGGCCCGGGCCTCTCTCCTTCTGGCAAATGGCTGCATGGTGGTTGCCAGTGTCTGGAGGAGGTATTCGCCAAAGGACTGCAAATGGCTGCCTGGGCCTTGCCTGGTTGCCTGGGCTCTGTGTGTGTGTTTGTGTTTGGAGGGAGCCTTTCTGATGCGGAGGGAGACAACTTTCGCGCCCGAACCCGCAAACAAAAGGGGTAGGCTCGCTCGGGATCAGCTCCGTGATTAACTCGCTCTCAGGGAACGCTGAAGTTGCAAGTTAATGGATTCCCCTCCTCTCCTCCTACCCCCCTCTTCCCTTCTCTAGGGCTCTTCTTTTTTTGGTGGAGGAAAAGGAAGGAAGAGGCACTGATTTGGAAAGAGCGCTTAATTACTTGGGCAAAAATTGAGTAATTCGCGATGTTTGCGGTCCAATGTTGGCCCACACAACATTGGTTTAGAAGGTGTTGGCCAGTGTTGTGACAAGGATTCAATCGGATGTATACGCCATTGTAAGTCACAAATTATATATGGCGACTATTCAATTTACAAATAGTAGCCATGTCTCTGAAGAAATGGCATCTGACATGCAGGTCATTATTGATAGGCAATTGACTATATCAAGGGTATGGCGATTTTTGGTACTTAGTTTTAGTAGTTATCAAAAATATGAGCTGTTTATATGAGGCACTAGTTGTGAATTAAATAAATTTCCGATTAGAAATTATCTATAACAACATAACTCATATTTGCAGGCCAGACCCTCCCCCATTTGCAGAATATAAAAATGATGGGGTTATATAATTTCCGAATTTTAAATATTTTATGAAAGCATTTCATGCCTGCGAGGCGTTCCATAAACTCTTAATTCTGGCAAGAGCTGGTATGAGCAAAGACAATGCGCCGACACGACCTATTTAAAGGCAGTCTTCTTCGAGGCAACATGAATAGTTGAGAAGAAAAGGGTCCCGAATTTTTTTGTAAAAGTCTCGCACCGAGGAAATGTGGTGGCCACGTGCCAAATGAGTTTTGTTGTCGTGGCAACATGTGTTCTCGGCGAAAGGAGGGAAGAAATTGAAGTTTCACAACAAAAATGTGGAATTTTAATGAGGATTTGTGGAGGCAAGTCGAGGCAAAGGGGCAATTTTGGACATGCTTCGGCTTAGCAAATGAAGACTCCGTAATGGACTATCTGCTACGCTCGGCGAAACTTATTTAAATAACGATCCGGAAAGTTTTCCTTTTCCCACAAACGTCAGAAGAGCCATGAAGCTCGATGGCTAAAGCGGACTCGTGGTGCAAGAGGGAAATTATCTACCTGATGCTTCAGATGACTTTCCCGGGGATGCTCATTATAATTCCGAGAATAATTTACTCACTCTGATGCAGATAGGCATGTACTCACTTTCCGAGCAGCTCAGACCTCTTCCGAGACTCTTCGGACGAGTCAACCGAGACGGTAGATATTGGACCAGATAAGGTGAATGACACAATTCGCAAGAGGCAGCACTTTTCACAGTGCAGGTCAAAGTATTTCAAGGCATTAAAGAACAAGTCAGTTTTCAGATGAAGCAAATACCTATCTATAAATAATCATCATTTGGTACATCCTGTACAGGATCGGTCATAAAGTTTTGAAGAAACTTATCCTGCGCCATATAAACATCAGCACTTTAGCAAGGAACAGTTTCCACATTGATAGAGTGCTGATGGTCGTGTAGTGCCAGGACATGCACAATTTCTACGCTTCAAAATTAAAATGTTACCCTTCCATGTGCTATAAAACATAGACACATCGCACGTGTATACCAAGATGACAGGCTTAGGATTTGTCACGTACTTGGGCAATTTAATGTGTATCAAGGAGCGGTATCTTTTTATCAGAGTTTGAACAGTGTTGCTGCATATTAAAATGCTGGAGCAAGTAAACATTGGTTTATGGCCGAGAGTGATACAATCAGCAGGAGGGTGCTGGATGTGCAAATAAAATGGCAGCTGAGGGAGGGGAGGGGGAAATGTGGATGCATATCACTGCTGCTTGGTTAACCTTTGTTCTGTACACTGCACATAAAGCATATAAACAGACTTTTTGTGGAGAATTAACATTTGCGTTTTGGGCTCCATTTTGGCTAACACTGGTATTTGTGATTATAAAATGGCATGGCTTATACTGTATATAAGAATGCAGACGGAAGTGTTCGTAGAAGTGAAATACCTCTACTGGAAGTTATATAAAGAAGACAAAGAGACATTAATACAATATAGTGTGCTTTCAGTCGAAAAAAAAGACATACTACAAGTTGTAACTCTACATTATATCGGTTTGAAGTGGTAGATTGGCTCTGAAATCTAGCCTTGCATTGCATAGTTCTATTGGACTATTTCCGGGAGATCGTACTGTATGAAGCCTATATACAGTCACGCTTTCATGAAGTTCTCAACAATATTAGAAACCGAGTGTGTTTTTGGTTCTTTTACATTGTATTAGCAAAAATGTACGTCAACTATTTTCCAAAAACACTGCATAAGGGGTTGTTGTGTGTATTTAAATATATTAATAATGGAAAATGGTTTGATACAAAACGCTAACAATGAACATAATTATGTTCATTTATCAATTTTCCGTTGCCATTCATTAGTTCCGAGTGAATTACTGCGTTGATAACATCCCTTTGATTCCTACTTGACCCCCATCCTGCGACGCGAACTTCAACAAACGTGCCGAACGGGAGTTAAAAGTTTATGGATCTATCTTCGCCTCATATCAATACGGAAGCTGTTAAATAACACTTGCAGACAAAGGACATTTATTTCTCGCCCGCAATATACACCTTGCTATTCCTGGTGCAGAGAAGTTATTTTCTCTTGCCATCCGATGATTTGTAGGCGATGAGTCGCATCCTCAGCATGTGGCTTTTGTTAGTACAGAACACTTGAGTGACGGTTTATTGCTTTTCTTCGCTATTAGTAACCTCCGTCACGTGCCATATGACGATACCATGTTTACATGTTCATACATACAACTTCCCAATATACATGTATATTTTAAGGGACCCCCCCCCCCTCCGTCCAAATATTGGCAGTGTTTGTGCCCCAGCATTGTTTACCATGTTCCGCGGGCAAAGAAATATTTGCCGGGCAAGAAGAGGTGGGTGGCAGCAAAGCAGCACAATATCCAGCGGAATGGCTGCTGCCTGGAGTCGGATGCGCCGTAGCAGCAAATCCAATGACCGCTCGCTCCGGTCCGAGGAAAATACGGGGAGTGAGTGAGAGAAAAGAAGGGGAAAAAAGAAAAGAAAAAGGAGAGAAAAAAAGAGGGCAGTTCCGGAGAGGGAAGCTTGGGAAGGCTGCTGGAAGGAGTGATATTTGTTCGGCTCATTTTGACAGGGATATTGCCATCCATTAAGGCCCCCTCCGTGATGAAGGAGGTTTTCTCTCCGCCGGAGAAGGAAGAGAAATGGACGATTTTCTCCCCCCAAACTACTCTCCAAAGGAAGAAATGAATCTGCGGAGGACGACGGCCCAAAACCCTAATGCACTGCGCAGCAGCCATGTGCTCCTCCGAGGTGGGGATTTTATCTGGGCCTGCATCTCCAGACGAGGCCAGCAGCAATAAGACATCCCCAGCCCCTGGAAACAAATGGCTTCAGAAAAAGTGTGGCCTCGCTGGCACACTTCGAGACTATATACACCCACCACCTCTTCCCCCTATATAGTCCTAGGTTTGAAGTTGGCGGCGGTTTGCATGCTAACAGACCTGCGCATCTCCTTGTGTAGGAAAGGACAGCGGTTAACCCCCCCGAGCAAAAAGGGCAAATTGGAGTTTGGTCGGATTGGCAGGCAGGCATTGTGGAAGACGCCTGGTCAAACAACCCTGGCGAATATGGTGTCCGGATTCAGTGTCACCCTGGGTTCCCAAACTCCACTCTTCTCCCTTAAGAGGATGAGGACCACCCAATGGCCGAGTAAATCTTAAGCAAAGGGGACAGGGCAAAAAGGGTGCCGCTCCTCTCCTCAACAAGCGTTAAAAGCCATTCAAACTTTGCCAATTTCATTTCCCTTAATAGGGAAAGCCCCCCCTCCAGCTTCTCCACCCCCCTCTAGACACACACCATCCCACCTTTTTTTTCCCCCAACCCCTATCTACTCTTTTCCCCCCGAGCGATGGGCGCGGACAAATAAACTGGTCACTGGCCGAATGAGGCGGTGGAAAACCGAGGGAGAAAGTGGGGGGTGGAGGAGAAAAGAAAGAAAAGGAGGGAGAGAAAAAAAAGCCAAAAAAAGAGTGGAATGGGGTGCGAGAAAATGGAGGGCGGACGCGGCAGGCTTCTCGGGGTTGCGGCCCATTCGGCGCCTTAATGACATCATTTCCACCCATGCAAGGGAGAAAGAAACAAGTGAGCATCAAAGGAGAGACGCTGCCGACGCTCGAAAAAATATATATAGGGTGAGCCTTTGACCTTTGGCTGCAAATTACGAAATTTTTCAGCTCCAATTAATATTTTCTTGCTTCCGGTTCCGGTGTTGCCGGTGCGCCTGGCAGCCCCGCAACCCGTCAGGAAAGAGAGGCTGTTAGGTGGCCTAACTGGCAGGATGGACATTTGATATGGCCCGCGACGGGGTGGAGAAAAGAGGTTGGCTAATGCGGCTTGAGCTAGGCCTAGTCGACTTGGGAGGAAAGCCGCATTGATTTTGCACTGGTGCTAACCCACCCACCCCCACCCACCCCTTGCTGCTCCAACCCTGCTAGATTCTCTTCTCCCTTGATTTGAGGTGCTCCTCGCGTCCCCAAGACTTCCCCAAGCTTCCAAAGTTTCTGCGCCAACTTGGTTTGACTGCGCCGATCCCGCCAGGGATAAAATTATATTCGATGAACGGCATGAGAGAGGAGGGAACCGACCCCAGATCAATAGCGGGCAAAATGGCTGCATGGCAGCAGCCGCCGCTACTACTACAAGGAAAAAGGTCGTTCACACACAGGCCTACCAATGGGCCTTGAGTGGCACATGTACACATATGCACGTGCTCGGATTTTAGCAGGCTATGTGAAAGCCTTGTCGACAAAAGGTGTTGCTATTTGCATTAAAATCAAATAGGAAAAAATTGCAATTAACCCAGACATACCTGATGTCCTATATATAGGACAACTGGGCATTTGCTCATAAAAGTAAATAACAAAAAAATAATTCGCAGCAATTTATTTTTGTAATATCGCACCCTTTCCCAAGTACTATGAATGTTCAGTTATTTGCCTCTACGCTTTTAAACCATGCTCGGCCATAGACTTGGAATCACAAAAAAAATGTTGATGAGTAGCAGATCCAGCATCTGGATGAGCATCTTTTGGCAGCCCTGCGAATTGCAGTGGCCGTTTCTCAGCTCCCCACTCCCCCCCTCCCCCGTCTCGCAGTTATATCCCCCATAACCTGGCGCGCTTTTACGATCCGGAGAAGGAGGCTGTTTCTACTGCCTCTGCTGCTGACTCAGGACCCGGCTTCCCGGAGACAATCGCAAGCTGATTGGAAGCCTGCGACTGCCCAGAAATGTGGAAATTACACTTTTGACGCGAACGGAGACATGTCCCGTTCCTCTACTGCTGCTGGATGGGGGCTCGTATTTATACCTTGCACACACCCACCAGGAGATCCGGTCTTTTTGTGCGTGCTCGGTGATGCCTTTCTTCGGCGGAACATTCGGAGAAAAGAAGCCAAAACGAATGGTTCAGAATTTTAAAAAAATTGTCGAATTTCTTGGTCTGAAAATATCTTCATAACAGTCATCATTTTATTATTTTAATCAAAAATTGGCGCGTACTGAAAATACATATTGCACAGATATTACATCAGCAGCCAATAGCACGTGGCGTCCGGGAAAGTGTAAAAAAAATGCATTTAGCGAATCGGAAAGATTGATAGCAAATATATACTGTAGTTTTCAAGCCTATTGTAAGTCAGGCGTCGTCTTTCGTCTTGTGAGTTTTAATGAATAGGGATGGTTAGTAATGGGGAAGACGGGAAGGAAAAGAAAAAAGAGGAGAAAAATCTGAAAGGCATCAAAGTCGACAGTGCATGCCCGGAAACATGATGCATTATGCAGGAATTACCAAGCGAACAAAACTCGGCAAACTTTCTCTCCTTTCAAAAACAAATTGCTTTCATAGCCCCCGTATAAATAAGGGATCATGGGTAGGCAGCCTGCGCGATGAGACACTCCTGACTCTCAATTCTATGCCGCCATTCATAATGGAAGCCCGCTATTTGCCAGAGAACCGCTTCCTCTCCATCCAAATTACGTCATTTAAATTACGCAGCTTCGGGTCCGGGGGTGTGAAACGCGCCTTATTTTATAATGCAACTATTTGGGCAATGCCATTATGAACAATCATTGCTTAACAGCCTTAATTAATGCTGTTTGTAAATAACTTATTATACGTATGGTATACATTGTGAATTATCATAATTTTGGCTATAATCTGCTTATTTTTTATCAGTTGTTTTTGGTACGTTATCCAAAGTAATATAGCTGCTATTATTATGTTGTTCATTGCTTGGCTATAGATTTCAATTTGGCTACTATTAGCAGTTAATACTCTTGATAACCACTGTAAAAATAAGCAACCTATGCCAACAGGATTGGATCACCTATACATTCATAAGTAAAAATAATTATGACATAAAATGAGTCAAAAATACGCCCTGCATCTCATTAACACTAATTATTTGTTGTATAATCAACAACAGGCTGTTGATACAATCCGGCCTCGTTGCATATTAATATTTGATAATATTTAATCCATCCGCCATTGCGAGTAAACAAAGGCAAGTTGTTCTGCACGTCACCAGAGCCCGCCACCTGCCAACAGCACCCGCTTCCGCCTTGCACTTACATCCTCTTTCCACCCACCCACCCCCGGTTTCCAACCCCCTACCCCCATCCACCCACCCCCACACCCCACCCCACCCCTCCCCCTCTGCCCTGTCATCTCACGGTTCCGACCGCGGCTGAATTATTAAGTACGACATTTAGCCCGGCGGTGGTGGCAATGAGGGAAGAGCCATTTGCATAATGGTAAACGCTGGCTCCTCAATTATTCAGCCTAGCGGAAGCCAGCGGGCGCAAGCACCCTGCACTCCAAATATTGTAAACTATGAAAATTTGATCGAGGCGACTGCTGGGTGGGGGGTAGCTTTCAGATATAGGAGTTTAGGTGAGAGGGATTTTCAAAGCACCCAGTCGGCCAGGAGAATCATATCAATTGTCAAATAATTTCCGGAGGATTTGTCGGCCGGAATTGATTGGGTGGCATTAATAATCGCGGGTGTGATGGCAGCGGCACACACAGTTTTTGTTTGCCAACTAGGGCCAAAATTACATTTTCATTAAATGAAGCGTCATATCGAATTTGGCATAATCCTGGTTCGACCCTGGAATCGGATCCATATGTGCAAATGTATGCACGCGTCTCTGCACACTGGCCATTTCACGCAAGTACTCCTGGGTTACAAACACATGGAAAAACCCGACTTTACGTCCCCGTATAGATTCCGGAACCGAGGGTAATTCGCAATCATATAACCCTCCCGGACGTTGCAGGCCTATGGTTAATTGATAGAAATGAAAGCGGAGCTCCCTGAGACTTTAATTCCCTGTTAACGCAAGTGAAACGAGCTGTTACCCAACCGCAGAGTGTAAAAGAAGTTGTGTCCCACACTAACAGAATCATGAAAACAGCGGATGAGTGAAATTAAAGTTGCATCAGTGCTAAAAGCATGCAGTCCTAAAACATTTTTGCCGGGTGAAGTTGTGGCCCTAGCTCCATCCCCCCCTAAAAAAAAAGTGCACAGCTTTTAAAATGTGTAGAAGAGTCCCTCGTTGACACATCC
Organism: Catajapyx aquilonaris; assembly: GCA_000934665.2. Taxonomy (NCBI): domain Eukaryota; kingdom Metazoa; phylum Arthropoda; class Diplura; order Dicellurata; family Japygidae; genus Catajapyx; species Catajapyx aquilonaris. The sequence goes on from KZ538095.1 coordinate 99,432, forward strand.
CTGCATATCTACGAACTAATGAAAGCCTTTCATTTTATAGGCCCATCCTCCCTTGTTTATACGCCGCACTCAATAAATTTAAAGCGCGCGCCCTCTCCTGGGATAGTCTTCAATCAGTGCCCATTAAGCCAGACCCACAACCTACTTGCCACCTACTAACCCATTTGGAAATCTACGCCGAAGGGGGGGAGAGAAAAAACCGGAAAAAGGAGCGGAAGTTCAGTTTACACTACCGGGTGTGTCATATAAGCCAACTAAGGCCACTGACTTGGCCACAAACTTTTTTTTTCTGTTTTTGAATAGTCTACTAGTTTTGGAAATGTAACTTGAGTGAATTTGGCTCACATATGGAATTTTAGGAAATAAATTTTGAGTTCAAATTTGAGTGGGATGTTTGGGAATAAAAGAGGTGGAAATATTTTGAGTGTGCTTGAGCATGATGCGTGTTTTAGCACCTTTTCGGTTGATGATCGGGCTTGTTCGACTTGGGCGTCATACGTGGTGACGTTGGACACACACTTGCCCCCCAAATTTTATTTGGGTAGCGGGGCAGGGGGTAGACAGTGGAACGAGGGGGGTGGAGAGGGAAAGGGTGGGGTGCATCGATTCCCAAATGGCATTTTGGAGCCCGAGCTGTATTTGCATTGAGGTTCATCAGCGATGATCCCACACATAATTGTAACCGAGTCCAAGTGTGTCGTGGGCTGACTAACCCAGCGGAATTATTCACAAGGGTAATGCAATAGCTTGGTCATGCTGGTACCCAGCTCTGCTCTAGTGTGCTATCTGCTGCCTCTCCATAGGCTTGAATCATAATGTGGCGCCCCTTGCTAATTGCAATTAGGGGATTGAGGGGGTAGGGATGGAGGGGAAAAGGGAGGGGAGGATAGGGGGGGAGGGCTAACCCATCCGATGCTGCACTGTGCCTCGGTGCCTTGTCGATCAATCTAAGTAGGATGCAAAAATGCGATCCTGATCGCAACTGTATCGACTGAACATGTTCGTAAAAGTGGTGACTTATTACGCATATTTCATAGCAGGTGAGGAATAAGAAACTGTGTACGCACTCTACAATTTTTAAGAACGGTCTGGCCATTTTTTTTTTGGACAAATCTGTCCTCCCATGTACAATCCGGCTCGTTAGTCGCCCCACGTTTCCAACCCGCATAATAATACAAGTTTAAAGTATTACTCTGTAGACTTTTAGTAATCTGGTAGTAGCCACCTAATCCTCACACGGTAGGGTTCGGACGCCTCATAATCAGCTTATCTCAGTGCAAATCTCTTCCCACCCACCCCCTGGGTTTGCAAAGGTGAGCCAGTTAGTCACTGATCTGGCGTCATAATCAAATGAGATCAGGAAAGGATGGGTGGGTGGCTCCAGCTTCCGCCATCGGGGTAACACCGCCCCCGAAATTAAATATTTGAACTGAGCGGTCCGGGTTTACCCGCCAGATGGAGAGAGTTGTTCTTGGCCGGATTTACAAGTGATCGGGGTATGTTTATTCCGACTTTTCCACCCCCCCATCCCAGTCCACACATACACATCTCTACCAAAAAGTGCGGATAGGACTGGGTGGGAGTTGACTGAAAATCCTGGGGGCTTGCCTGCTTACCCTTGCCCACACCCGCGCCCTCTAAAACCCTGCGCTGTCACTCACCGCGACCACGGGGAAGCGCGTGAGGTAAAGCTTATCATCAAATTACCTCGCCCACCTGCTGCGCCTCTTGCCCCTAAATCCTCTTGCCCCCTACCCGAATTTACATTGATGCCACTCCGCTCAATATTTATCATGTTTACTTGAGCCCATCCGCAAGTTGAGGTGGGAACCAAGGCTGCCAAGAGTTGTTTTGAGGGGGAATGTGGAACATTTTTTGGGGGTAGTGGACAGGGGGTTCCATTCATTTTGGGTGTAGAACAAGGCTAGAAATTTTGGACGACATGGGTTTGTATTATTCAGGCGTTTCTAGGGGATGGGGGGAAATGTGGGGTTGTTGCCATGCTAGGACGCTATTGCTGGGCGAATCAGCCAAAATAAGATCATAACTCGTTCCCAGTAAAAAAAAACATGGACAAAGTCCAATGCAGGTGCAACATAACAAACACCGCATGACTTATTGAAACTACAGCTATTACCAGTGGAGTCGTTGTCAAAAACCGAAATCATTTTATGAATGCAAACAGCATCGAATTAATGTTTTTTTTCTTTTCTTTTGTGAGTTTTTGTTGACTTTGGACATCTGCTTTGGTTTTCCATCCCCAAGAGGCCCTTCAAATTTATTTGCGGTTTCACTAGAGCTGTTGATCATAGGAAATCTATATCCTGCGAATGCATAATTGACGAAAAAGAGGGGATATCGAAGACCCTGACTATGACTTTGAAGGGGGACATGAACCACCGCATGAATGGTTAATGTGGCGTGCGGTCAGACGAGGTGACCAAGACCAGGGAGAAATAACCACAAATTATCAAACCCAGCCACTCTCTTAGAAACAACTGGGGAGAAAAAATATATAGTTTTGGGGGGGAGCACAGTATCATCCTATAGGTTCTAATTTCAGGACAAACAAAGAGTCGGGGTTTAATACTTAATCAGTGCGAGTCCTGGTGGGGGGTCATGCCGTGTTGGAGGGTTAGGGGGAGGGGGGGTTATTTTATTTCCATCTGAAATGCAGGGCAGGTCTCGTGTTATGATAGGCCCGACGAGCCTCACTCGCCCGTTATTGAATTAGAAAACCCCCATACTCTTTGCATAGTATTTGCAACATTGTTTCCCCATTCAATGAATGTAATGAAGGGATCCGGCGAATCACGAACAATACAAACACGATCCGCAAGTTCATGGAATTCTGATGGTAATGCTGCCGATCGCGCCATCAACCCCCCCACTCCCAGTGACCCCCCTCACTATACCAATCCGAGCTGTACCCCCACCCACTCCCCCCTCTCTCTACACACACACACACACTCACACACACTGATGCCACCACCACCACCATGTCCCACCTCACAGCAATTTAAGTTAATTTCTATTTCACAGAACAATTAAGTTCTCTCATTCTATTCATGCCAATGATTCAGATCTGGATTGCACTGTGTTCGTGTTGTACCGCATGGCGCAGACTACAGCATGTATACAGGGGGATTGGAGGTGCACAATGCGGTGGTCTTACTCAGGAGCGGATGTTTCAAAATGTTTCATTCCAGCGGGATGAGTACAGGGTGTGTCGGATCATTTTGTTAGGCCTGTCTTTTAATACATGAGCAGAGTTTGCTCATTCACATCAGTATGGGGAATGTCACCATCCTGGGTATGAACTTATGAGTGAGGATATAATATACGAAGAAGTATCTGCTCCAATGCGTGATCTGTACGCAGACTGCCGCATATATGCATATGATTGGATCAGAAACATCAGCGGTGTTTCCATGAATTTGTTGGCCTCGTATAGTACGTACATAAAATTGAATATTAATTGGTATTATTGGCAAGACGTGTAATAAAATATTGCTCACTGTATTATTTTTGAAGAAAGAGCAAGGTTAGAGGTACACCAACTTGCTCATGTGTAGCGATTTAGGCTCAGCTTTTATAAGCAACTTCTGAAACGTCCAGACCAGATAATATTGTGATTGTAATCCACTACGTAGTGAACAGTTCCAAAATACATTGTGGACTATAAGTTATTGGTTGATGAATCTATAACTGAAAAGCACAACATTTGAGGGAGGAAATGCGGGATTATTCCCCGTGCGTGTTGTTTTATCATTGAGAAATCCAGGGTATATATCACCACGTAAAATGCCATTTGCTTCAATTATACATTGAATTTTGTATGTTTTGTTTGTCCCTCTTCCAAAAAAATCCAAATTGGGTATTTATCATTCCAACCCTTCAATAATTTCCATCTGAAACATACCGTGTATATAATTTGTTAGGCCGCAGTTTGATTAAGTGCTTGTTTTAATACGCCCGAGTTACTCCAATTTTGCTCTTTAATAGTAGCGTTCACTAAGGCACATAATAGTGTTTTAAAAATAGATCTAACAGAAATGTTTATACACGATATATGCTAGAAAGCCATTACAAAGTGAGTTATTGCGACGTGAAAATTGTTGGCTGATGTTGTGCCGAGATATCAACAACAATAACGAAAATATGAACCAATACTAAGGATAATGAAAGTTTTTCAACTTTATTGTACGGAGAAATCGTTCATTACTTTCGACTATATATCTAGCAACATTGAACAGTGCATGGTTAATGTCATATTTATGAAGTATTAATATTTTTAATTTTTATGCTACATTGTATTGTAACTTATACGTATATCGATGACCTCATGATAGCAGCGGATACATATTTGAAGCGTTTCCTATCGAAAATCAGAATTCGGGCCTGCAGCGGCATTATTGAATGGGAAGAAACATTTACGATGTTTTCCCATCGGCTTGTAAGGAAGAGTGACAGCAAAGGCCATCATGCAATAGGCTGTGTGGAAATAAATGTTTGAAAGGCGTGGGTTGGCGTGTTCATTTCTCGATATCCGACTAAGGCAGGCCTGTATTTATGGGTGGGTGTATAGCAGAAGGCTCTTCCTGGCTTTTCTCCTCTTTATTTTGTGGAGCTTCTGCATGATTAAGAAGCGAGTCCCAGCCAGAAAAGGTCGACCAAAACTGCACTTTGCAGCTGCGTCTGCTGCTGCATGGGACAGTATAAATTTTTTGGCGGGGGGAGCTCAGGCGTGAATAAATGAAAGCTTCGTTTCTGCGCCGATCATCCAGCACGGAAAAAAACACCTGACACGACTGCCACGTATCATGCTCAAAAGATCATGGAGTTTTGCACTTGACAGGAATTTCGCTGTGTCCTCGTCATAGGGAATTTTCCCTGTGATGGGAGTTGAAGTAAAGCATGTTTTGTTAGGAACATTTGTGCACATTTGTATGAATATATAGTAAAAATATTCTGACGGATTTCTTGACAAGTGCAATTGTTATTATTAATAATATGGAACACTTTTAAAATATTTTTGGAAACTGATGGGATCACCCACTCATACACACACATTCACGAATAGCCTAAGACTAAGGCAGGCTTTCGGATACCTTTTATTATAATTTTATCAGTAATCTGCCAACTAATTCAAAATCATAATGGACAAGTGAGTGAAATTATACGATGAGCCCCAGTGGACATCATCAGGCTGCCTGTTATAGAATTATGAATTATTTTCTAAAAATTATTATCGCGACAACCCGACCTGTATGTAGCACCATTTTATTAGAAAAGAGCCTCCGATAAATATTTGTAATCAAAAATTATTATTGATAAATTTATTCACGTCATAATATATTAGGTTGTGTCGTTATACACATTGACAGAAGAGCTGTAGTACAATTCCCTGCCCCAATTTTTAACAATCATTTTGATTGCCACTAAAATGTGATTATAAAAAGTGAAAGGCGTATATATGTATATTGTATTTGTGTGTGCGAGAGAAAGGGGGAGGAGGCCCCTAGACTGTAAAGCCAATCCGAGACGAAAGCAAAGTAATTTCCTACCCTCTTTCCATACCGATAACACCAGAAAGCACCTTAACGTCATATAAATCTCCAGCAGAAAATTACAGCAATGCGTTTCCAGATAGGCTTGTATATATTTCTTCCGGAAGGAAGCACTTTCATAAATCTGCCGAAGATGTATGTGCACACAATTTCCGGGATCCGTCCATTACATTTTCAAGATGATGTTGGGTGTGTTAGTTGTGAGGAGAAGGGGAGGCCAGAGGCGGAGGAGGAAGAAGAAGAAGTAGGATCTGCAGCCCTGCACAACCGCCCTTAATATCTTGATCCCGGAAAACTGGGGAAGAGAGAAGAAGAAGAAAAAAAA
>KZ538095.1:105363-128578 GCA_000934665.2 Catajapyx aquilonaris
CCCACACCCTCCAAAGCGGGCTGTGGGATCAAAAAAGCTTCGTGATTCTTTTAGTTTGAAGTAGGGTGTAGTTGGGGGAGGGTGGGGTGGAAGGGTTCAATTAATGGCTGCTGCCTTTCCTTGGCCAAGAGGAAGGGACTTTAATTGCGGTAGAGAGGATTGTAGGCGGCAGAAATAGGGGAAGGAGGGAGGGGGGAGGAGCTAATGGGGGGTAGCCTACGTGACAGGATAGAGGTTCTGCCTGAATTGGAGGTAATTGTCACTGGTAATCAAGGATTGTCGCATTTTCTCATATTAGTGTGTTCCTTGCTCCGGGTCTACAAATGGTCAGAACCTGTATCGCCATTGTTATTTCATTGCAATTGTAATGTCATTATTGCGCAAAGGGAAAGATAGAAGCACCGCTCCCATTTGCAGCAGCAGGCATTGAAATAATGCATGAGAGGACAAACGGCGCTTTGCCTTTGATTCCACCTTATTTCCATATATGAAGCCCAAGATGTATAAATTGAACGCAAACAGAGGGGGCAGAAACGGCGATATGAGGGTGAGACGTAATGAGAGCGGTGTATGCATGAGTCGTAGGTGTGTGCTGGTCCGAAATGAATGAAACTAGATGGGGCAGAGATGAGCTGGTCCTCTTTCTGCACAGCAGCTCATTATCAGCACGTTATTCGCAGTTGAAAACCACATGTTAACCCCCATATTGAACAACCTAGGGAGAAAGTTCTGCCACGCATGGAATAGGAAGGCGGCCCAACCAAGTGTGATCGCGGCCAATTAGCGATTAGCATATTTTATCAGTTCCCATTTCTAGCCGGGCACCAGACCCGCTATTGTTCCTCTTCGCCTTCACAAAGTCACATCCGAATCCATTACCACCAATAAGTGCGGAAAGAATGGGCTTATTTCTATGCAGTCCGAACAAAAGGACTTTCGCGGCTCTCATAGGCCTATCAAAGCCTTGCCCTCCGCTGCTTACTTAGCTCCACTCACTTTGCCAGTAGATATTGTAAAGTTAGCAAGCTTTTCATATACCAGAATCTGTTCGTCTTAAATATAGCACCAGGGTATGAAAAACAGGTTAGAAGTTTCATTATTGAGTGTTTCATATTTGGAACGTAAAATATTTTAGTGCGATAAATTTAGAAGCCTAATGTTCATGTACAGTACCGTACATGCATGATATAGTCAGAGCATTTTCGAGTGAGTCAAACAAATTTACGACTTTGATAACAAACGATGCTCTTTTCTACAGAACATGTCGCGTGATTAATTAGTATAGTAAAAACCATACGTATATGCACACGAATTCCTTACTCCTTAATGGCAACTTGTAAAGTGGTTTTACGAGGCGAGACTTTATCTAAGGAGTATCTATCCTATGACGTCTGAGCTTCTCCCTCTGGGCATCCGAATTAAAGACCTAATTTATACCAAATAGGCTATCAATCGAGAGGGTACAAGAACAGCAGTTGCCATGTTTCTTTTTTTTCGCTCCTTGTTTTTTAAGTGGGCGGAGAGGAGGTCCGAGGAAACAGTATAGGGTTTGGTCGAAACTAAAGAAAAAGAATAATGGAATGGAATTCCAATAAGCCGCAGATGTTTTCTTCCAGATTCCATCTCAACAGTCCCAATTGCAATCAAAGGTTTTGGATTTTCCTGTCCACGGCGCGTGGGTGGCATATAGCAGGTAGGGAATTGGCGCTGTTGCCTGCTGGGGTCTATACGCCATCCCCTCCTCCAAATCACAGCCTTCACTTTTGATAGTTCTCATTTAGCTATGGCAATAGATCCGAGCGCTTTTCATGTGGACACGACATGCATTAGGGCCGACAGTCGACAAATTCGCAGGTTTCTGCCGGCGACAGCCTCATCTATCGTGGTCCCGCTCGGGTGGCAAGTGAGCCAAGACCAAGCGCCCGGGGTCAGCCCCCGTGGACTCGGCTTAATTTTGCTAAGAAACGGGATTCGCTCTCCCGAGCTCCCAGCCCCGATTGAAAACCTAGAAAAATGAGATAGCTCTCCCCTCGCTCTGAATCTTTTCACATCAGCGCTCCACTCGACAAGGATGAGAACCGCTCCATCTCCAACGGTAACCTATCCGAGCCTAATTCCAATGGAAAATCAGGTAATATCGATATGAAGCCATCTTGGCTGATATGACGTCATAAGCGCTCATATCAATGACGTCATAGGTCATATCAAATATGGCTGCCGTTTTTTTCCCATAAGGTGTCCTCTTTCAAATAAAGTCGAAGGTAGATGCCTGTTGGCTACAGGTTTGGCATTTTTTGGGGGATGGAAAAGGTGGAGGGAAGGTTAAGGAGAAGGGGGAGGAGGGGATCACATTACAATAAATCCCATCGTGACTGGAGCCACCGCACCCAAACACCTTTTTTTTATCGGACACAAAAAAGGTGTGAACGTAGTCGTTTCATTGGGCATTCCTTTCTCTTATCAAGCACCAGGTGGCAGGGATGTTGCCAGGTTGTGTCCATAACATCGGATTTGCTCTACTTTTCAGGTTTACTTTTCGTGCAATTGGCTCCTACAGTGTAAGCTAACTTGAAATAATTACGGGCAATTTTTGTTAGTTTTAGTCCCAGTGGTGGGCTTCTAGATAAACCAAGAAGTGGTAGGTACGGCAACGCAAAGTTGGTGGTACACGACATAACCTGTTGTTATCTGGGAATGCTGTAAAAGACTAAAGATCTGGCTCATAAGTCTGCCTAGGGGCTGTGGGTTGGGTCGTAAACTTGGTTGACATTGGTGTGGGACAAGAGGACACCTTGGAGCTCCTCCTCTTCTTTGACAAACTCCCGGCTAATCCTTCACGTCTACGCAACTCAGCTCGACTCCAATTAATTCTTCGATTTTTAGGCCCTCTTCTACCCCTGCTCATGCCGCCCTTTCTGTCCCTTCCCACCAATCATTCGGATTCCAACAGAACATATATATATTTTTTTTCCTCTTCAAAAGGGTTCTAAGTTGCGTCATTAGATCACCACCATTTATTGTAACGACGGGGTTTGAAATATGTGCGCAATATCATTCGGATTGTTTCCAATATGACCGCCACGCGCTTGCAATGGTATAGATAAAAGTGTGTGAGAGAGAAATAGAAGTCTGGTTGGCAATGTCAAGGCGAGTTATGAGTCGGCGAGAAACCGGATTAGGGAGCTGGACCTGGGCCTTTCCTTACGAGTCTCCTGAGAAAAGCCGCAGCTGCAAGAGTTGGGTCCAGGCCCTCGTCGATACAACTCGGACAGACAACATGGATTATTTAGAAGGTTCTCGGGGATGGCCGACGGGGAGATGTGGCCAGAGTATAGGAGGAAGGAGGGAAAAAAGGAAAAAAAAGGAAAAAAAAACTCGAAGTCTTCCTTGCGACAACCAACCCAGCAGCATCCTCCTCCCCTTTTTTCCCTTTCTTGTCTTTTTTCGGAGACCTTGCTTCCTTCTTAATGCGGTCTTAAGAAGAAAGTTTGGGGATTATAACCGCGCCCTGGCGCTTCAGGACTGCCCAAACTTTTTTTTTTCTCTCCTGTTCCGGGAAGGAAAAGCACTGACGACTTTATTACGGTCACTCAAGTTGGGGCTGGAAGGAGAGCTTGTATTTGTTGCCAAAGCCGGGAAGCGTAGAAAAATAGAGCATTAGTTTGGATCGTATTTCAATTATTCCGGCAGAGGAAAAGAAGACGGATAAAAAAAAACAGGGGAGGACAGGAAGAGGAGGGATATAGAGACAGGGTGGGCCAATGCGCCAAATGGAAAAGTTCGGGTCCAAAGAGTAGGGATGTCCGCCAGAAGGCTCCTTGGGACTAATATTCCTATACGTGTAGTCAATAAAGGCAAGGCGGCAGGCTTTCCTGGCAGTTTATTAGGTTGAGGACAAACTTCGCGTGAAGTTTGGAGGAAGACAGAAGGACCTGGCTCATGTCACTGCGTCTGCTTTCGGACATAACTGGGCGCGAGCGGCCCAAAAACTTTTTCTTCGACGAGGGTTAGAACGTTGTCCAGATTCTTAGAGGACTCGTGCAGTGTCTTTGGGTCTCTCTTGATACTCAGTCTATTTTTATTTGAGCAGTGAATGATCATACTTGATGGAATCACTGCTCCGTACTTGCTGTATCGGACGAAAATAGGTGTATCATTCGATAAAATTGTATTGTGAAATAGTATCTGGCTCTCCTGACGCGGTGTGAACCACAGATGCTGCAATGGTTGAAACTCGTATCTGGTAATAGCATCGCCTCACTTTCGAGCTTCTCTCATTCCCATCGCCACCCCCCTGCAAACACCCATGCCGACACACACTGACCATTGCTGAACAAACCCCCCAAAAAATGCGACACAAAACCCTCCCGGATTAGCTGGACGACCACCCCCTTTTTCCAAGAATGAAAAGTAGTTGAATGGCCGTTGATTTGACCCGTGACAATTCCGGACATTTTTCTCCTCCCCCCCACCCCTCTCTCCGGAGTCCTTGTGTCCTCCCCAGCACCATCCGGGACGCTGCATTAACGAACCCTGGGTTGTATCTGAAAACCATGTAAACAGGTCGGTGTGGACATTATCACGGCGCTGACGAGATTCGCCTGGCACACGACAAGGCCATTGGGCTGGGCCCGAAGCAAATGGAAATGAGCTAGGCTAGCTGCAGCTCCATCTATACAAACCTGCCCCCTCCCCCTCCCCTCCATGTATATTCCCTCCCCATACCCCCCCCCCCACCAGTTCCCCGCATAATTGGTCTGTTATCGGACAATAAGCCATTTTCTCCCTGGATGACATCATTAGTGAGCCCATAACCAGACACCCCTTTTCCACCCCGCACCCTATAATTTCCAACCATTCCTATTAATATGAGCCCTAATGGGACGGCATAGAATTCCAATGCAGTGTCCCATTCCTCCCCCCGCTTCTTTTATGGAATATGAAGCGTCAGCGCCATTTTGGACCGGGGGGGGGGGGGGTTGCCTGANCCATTTTGGACCGGGGGGGGGGGGGCGGTTGCCAGATATCCAGATATATGAGAGAGAGGCTTGCCAAAGACAGTGTAGATGGTGTGGGGTGACTAGATCAAACATGACACCGCACGTGTGAGCGGAAGAAGAACTTAAGAAAGGGAGTTGCAAGTTATAAATATAAAATGTTAAGTAGTAGGCCTACGTGGCAAAAGAAATGTAACTATATATTTGTCAGTCAGTAGTGATTATTATACTAAATAATAATTTAGTAATATTATTTATAAATATATTGTTATCGACTGACGACATGCATTGGGCGTAGCACTTTCGGTGACAATGCCCAACAGCAACTAAAGTCACTTTCAGGCATCGACGTCAATCAGTTGATCGCTGGCAATTCCCATAAGCGAAACGGTTGCTCGAAGCTCAGCGACATGCCCGCACATGACCGCTATACTTGTAGCATCGCAAGGAGAAGGGGAGGATATCCGTGTAGTGTGGCCGAGACAAAGGATATCTCCGCATCCTACCCTGGTCCTTCTCCCCCCCCCTCTCTTTTCCCTCCCTCCACCCCACCCACAGCCCCATTGCTGCAAGGGCAGTAGTCCATTCTGATTCTCAACAGCACATTTGCGGTTCTTTCCATTAGCAGCGTGTATAGGTCCGTCCTACAACACCTCAAAGCCTCTCCCTTTCCGCCCTGTGTGTAAGCTGGTGCCCCCCACCCACCCACACACCCACACCTCTCCACCCCCTTTTGCCCATATGACACTTTCTCAGCACCTCCTGGGACCAGCACGGGGAAAACCTTCATGATTATTCCATACCCTTGTATCTCATTGTCAACGCAGTGTCGAAAGCTTTGTTTTCTGGCCCCGCTCTAAGTAGAGATGAACATGAAAATGCTTTTACCTTGCAAGAGAGAGCACCCCCCCCCCCACCCACCCTCCATACTGCCACCTCCCAGCCCTCTACACCCCCCTTCAGACTAACTCACCTCACCTCACCCCCTACCCCTCCCCAATTTCATTCCGGCTCATATTACTACAGAGACTGTGGCAAAGTCTTGTAGAGCTTTTCATGAGCAGCCTGGCGGAGTATTTGATGACACTTTTGTCCTCGTGTCAAAGACTCATAGGGCAAGGGAGGTGGGTTGGAGGTGGGAAGCTAGGCTTTAAAAGGAGACTCTTTATGAACACGATATTGTCATATGGTCCGCTGCTTCTAAATGTCATGTAAGTTACTTTTCTATTGTTGAGAATTTTTTATTCATTGAAGCTGCCTGTGTTTTCAATAGGCTGTTTGTATTGGCGATTTGAAATGTGAGACTGATTAGAGGATAGAAAAAGGTGGATTCATTAAGCTGCTTGTGGAGAGAATTATTTCAGTGTGGGACTGATATTGGATGGTGGCTGGAGTAGGTTTTATTCCTGTGCGATATAGACAACCTTTAATTTTTATTTTGTTTGGCTAGGTGCTTGACTGATCAGACGGTACGTTCAAAAGCTTGTACTCGATGTGACAGGTTACAATGCAATATTCGATATACGCTACACCCGCATTGAAAGATCATGCAACAACATCGGAGATCTGGTCGTTACGATTATACGGGCACTACGGGAACTATTTTTGTAAACGCTGTAGTGTAGACTACTAATCGGACAACTGTGTCGTAAAAATAGATCACTTGTACGGCATATTGGTGCTGTAAGTCTATGTGTGGAAAAGAGTTAAGGATGTTATGATTAACGAATTTTTTTGAGGTACATTCGCAGAAACTTTATTTTGTTTACTTTGTTAACACATGCTGCAGGACTGTGCATTACGAAAAAGGTAGGCCGCCGTCATCTATAGACTAAACTTACGGTAGGCCTAATGTTTTGTTATACTTCGGCCTATAAGCCACCACATGTTTTTCAGAACCCAACGGTTATCAATTTCCTATACTGTAGAAACGCCAGCTATATTTAAGTTGCAATTATTTTGAGAGAGACTGGCATATAATAAATACTTCCGTCATATTATGTCTTTTTGACTCAAATAAGCACTATTTTTATTCTCGATTATTTTCTTGTATTTACTTCTTTCAAATTTCCTATACCATTCTAATTATATATAGGCCTATGCCTTTTCTCGCTTTATCATCCTTACTGCATGTTATAGGCACTGAAATACTTCGTAGTAAGTTATGTCGACAAGAGAAACAGTAATAAGCAGCGGGTTAATAACCTTGTCCTTTCTGTTTATCGGCCTGCGTATGTATTGCAGCTCAGCCTTATATTCCCTTACAATTTGCATATTAATTCCCAGCAATGTTCTTTTTCCGTGAGGTTGCCCTGACTATGAGTGCATGGCAAAAAAACACGCGAGCAACGTGGCGTGTCCGACCAGAAAATAAAGCTGAGGCTTGGCTCTTGGTTTGAAGCCTTCTTTGCATGGCTTAGGTTAGGGAGACACCCCCTCATTTCCCAGTCTTTTTTCTCCCCCCTCCGTCTTCCCTGCCTCATTACCTGCACCCGCCTTTAAAAAAGGACCACCCTTCCACCAAGCATGTTCTACAAATTGTGAAGAATTTAAACTTGATTTTTTTTTGAATGGAATGCTTACTATATTTTGATAGTCCCACTTCTATTTTCTGATCTGAGCAAGATCTCAGAATATTCCAGCAGCCAGAGGACTTGGTCCCCTCCACCCCCGTAAGAATTCCAGAATGAAAAGAGGGCGCTGTCCTGCCGTGTCGGACAAGAATAGCTATTGAAACTGAAGGCGAGCAGAATATTTGATGGTCCTGTTGACTGTCGAAAAAGCTAAAGCTGCTGTCCTCCTTTCCGGGTGAGGCTCATACTTTATTGACCGTTTGACATCGTCATGGCAGTCAGGCGTTGCAGTCTTTAAAAAAATATTTTTTTGTCTGAGCCGAAAAAAAGAGAAACATAGTAGGATGTATAGGCCAGACCCCTCGGCCATTGGCCCTCGCAAAACGAGGGCATAAAGCCTTTGGCGGAGAGAGGCAGCCATTTCGGAGCAGCAGAAAGGGGGCCTGCCTCCCCCCTCCTCCTTGGACCAATAGCGTTCCCCTTTATTAGATCCATAAATTCATCATAGCCCCCCATCTAAGAATGGCCGCCATTGGATCAGGCCCAGTGCCCTCCTCCTTCCCTCTGTCTCCCCACCAGGGGACTCCCACGTCGAATATGAAGGCGGGCGAGCAAGGCAGCAGGGCGCAATGCGGATGTTCAGCCCCAGCTCCCAGCCATATTAATATTGGATTTTGCATGCTCCGCTATGAATTTCCCAAGGCGACGAAACGACCGGGCTGCCACTTTTCATAAGAGTATTGACTCGCCCTGCATAAGAAGGAATAAGGGGAAGGGAGCTAGAACTTGCTTCGCTGGTGGAGGTTAGAGACGAAATAATGCATATACTTCATACATATATACAAAAATGTACGAAATATTGCATTTTGAGCGATATGCAGCAGAACTCGCTACGCTCGGCGGTGGGGCGAAGAAGGTTGAAGAAGGTTCCTGCACCTACCGCTAGAATTTACACCTGACTGAGCCAGCCTTTCGCAACAAATTAATCCATTGTTGCTTCCCATTACAGGAGCTATAGTACCTGCATGTCCTGCAGTCCACACCTTGTGTATTGTGTAATAGCATGGAGCAAAGGGGCTCACTCTCGGGATTGACCAGCAGGCCAGGCGAGTGATGGCAGTGGGGATGCGACGATCAGGCCCCCTGATTACAATGAAAAGAGGGAAGGAAATGAGAGTGAACCTCCTCGAAAACGAGCTAAGTCCCAGAGAGTTAGCGCGAGTCAAGGGCGGGGAGGAAGTCGGTTTTCCTGGAGAGCCACTTTTTGGGAGAGTTGGCAATAGTGAGGGGTGGGGAGGAGGCAGAGTGGATTTGGCAAACGGGAGATAGAAGAAGGAAAAAAGGAGATGGGGAAGGGGGGGAGGGAAGACGGCGTCCAAGAGACTTTTCTGGGGATGAAAAGCCCAGGCAGCGGTCACTCGGAGTGGACAGGAGAATTGTATTTACTCGAGGCTCCTCTTCCACGTCGGGCCGTCTTCATAAAAGGCTTTCAATGTACCATCAAGACATGAATTCGTATTTTTTCCCCGTCCAGATCCGATTTTGAAAGCTTTCCATCCCACCCAATCCTCCTCCCTCCCTAGCGTCCCCTTATATACACCCTCACAATCCCTCCCCCTACCCACCCACCCACCCTGGTCCCCCTCCTTCCCCCTACCCCTCCGGCATGTACACAAGTCCCAATCGACTGGCGAAGGCTCCTCGGGGCTCAACTTGGGAACGAAAGAAATCAATATCCTTTTCCTATCTGCCTTTTACAATAAATAAGTAGCCTGGGGATTGGGAGGGTGGGCACAGTTGAGGGAGGATGTGAAAACACTGGACATTCGAATCTCGAACAACTCCACCCTCCCCTCCCGCCACCACCGCCACCACCACCTTCCTCCTCCTCTCTCCTGTCTTCCCAATGCACTTTAATCTTGTCTCCTTTCAAAAACACGCTTCGGTTTCCGAGGAAGGGAAGGCCGACTTTTGTCTCACTCCCTTTTTTTTCTCTTTCCAATTTTTTTGCTACTGCCTGAGCTGAATTCAACACACAACACATCGGGTAGCCTACGGACATTTCAGTACATGCCCTGAAGGTGGAACAATATGACCAATATTCGTTATGAAGTTAATTGATAATTATGCCCTTGTCCCTCAACAATAGCTCGAGTATCGTGTCATTGCAATGTTGAAATATTAATGTGGCTTGCGAATGCATCTGCATTCGATATTGGTTAATGCCTATTCATACGATTATTTTACATGAGTTCCAGAGAGCATGATGTTATATTCGGATCAAACGTCCTCATCATATTTGTTATTGTTAGAACCGCATGTGAACCTATTTTGATGGGTTATATAATTTCAAAAACGTGAGAATACGTGCTATACTCTCATACACAAATTGGGGTCAGGTAGTTTTGATAAAAGCTAATTCAAGTGTAGTATACTGCATATCAATGTATACCAACGGGAATTATTGTATAAAATATAATCTACAAGGACGCCACCTTGTAATTGATATAGTTAGGATAGCAATAAAAATAAATCTTTATTGAAAACAATTCGATAATGATTACCATAACCTGCACTATTTCCATGCTGCATTATAATATTGTTTGTTATTTTAGTACTTATTCAGTAGTATTTCTGCGAGGCCTGCTATACTTGGCAGATCCTTGCTTTACACTCATTCAAGATTCAGATATAATCAGTCACTACCACACATCCACACTTACATTTTAATACAATCGCAAATAAAGCATTTAAACCAGTACAATATATGCCCACACAAAAACATGCAAAAACCCAGATAACATTACAGTCTAAATTGGACATGTAAGGCTGTGGGTTTTCCTTTACACTCTGCACCACCATGTATGGTAGTGCCTAACTACTAAACTATTCTCCAACTTAATTAGCCATCCAAAATTTAGCTGCCTCCCCATCATTTCTGAAATAATTTTGACTTACGACAAGAAAATACATCGTGGTCTCGTGATGTCTACGCCAAAGCTTTGTCCACGCAGAACAAAATAACTCCCCCGTTATAGTCATTCTTCCCATTTTGTTTGCTCATTATTCCACTTCTATAGAAATGACGAGTCACTCGAAGCGGAAATGCAAGCTCCTTCAGGATTAGCCCACAGTATGGCTTTTATTAGAAAATTTACAGCACGACTGTAGACGTTCCTAACTCTATACAAGCTGCCTTGCCTATACAATACCGCACTGTTCGTGAAAAGCAAGGTAAACCATTGTACTGTACTCCTATTCGCTGATATGAAGTGAGAGGGAATGGTGAATATTGCAAATGCGGGGTGTATATAGAGAGGGGGAAAGAGGGAGGGGGGGGGGCTCCACTGGCTGGCTGGCTGGCTGGCGCGATAGAGTTCCCAAGCATAATTATTCAAGTCTGCTCCGATTGTGTTGCAGACAACCAGATCAGCGTAACAGGAGATTCTAAAGACTTGCCACTCAGGATTAGGGTGGGGGAGGACGCGGGATTAAATCAATAAAGTTTTGGTTCAAACTTATGCAGAAATAACAAGCCGAGCGAATTGTTCCGCCATCTCCATTCCGAGCACACAAACTCTGTCTCCCTTCTAATTGTTTCAACACAGCTCAATATACGCAACGCACCATTGTTGACCCCTACAGCCTTGAATAATAATTTCAATTTCAAAATGTCATCGACTTACTGTATATACACACAGTGTGCATAATTGGATGTTGTATGTCATTCTTTAATCCTCATTAAATGCGTGCATGATTTTTCATCGAAATGTCATTGAGATAGTTTCTTTTTGAGCATTTTTTTTCTTCAAAAATATAAACAATTACCACGATGGTTCATTTTTTTAGAGAAACATCGTGGTATTTTTTTAATATGTAAAAAAATTGCTCAAAAAGAATCTTAATGGCATTTCTATGAAAAATCATGCGTGCATTTTCAAATGTGGACCATTTAACCCTATAGTTTTCATGGGAAGTACTATTATAATCAACCACCATTTCTGCCCAAAATTCTTATACAGTATAATGTATCAACACAAATTAAATAGACAATATTTGAATATTCATTAATAAAATTTTTTGCTTTGATACAACACTAGGTATGCCATACACACACACTCTCTCTCCAAAAAAAAAAATCCCAAAATATGCAAAAGTGACCGCGCACAAACCAACCGATCATAAATACCGGATATGTGAGCCAATGAGTGCACCACCTCTTATGAAAACCCGCCCAGTCCTCCGGCAACTCATATCATAACCGTCTGTTATTGGCTGCAGCCGGATCGATCAGGTGACGCCCCGTGTATGAATATTCTGACGTCACCCCTCGCAAACGCTATCCCCCTACCCCCTCCTGGCACACAAGAGGGGGCGCCCTTATCATATTCGATAACGCCATTGGCTGGCGGTGGTTTCATAAGGGCGTCCACTGCGTCTTGACCGGCGCTGTTTTTGGAAGTGGGCGGGTGGGAGGGGAGCTGCGGAGGGTGGAGGGGGTGGAGGGGGACCCAACACTGGTTTCTGCAACCTCCAAAATGATATCCTTACCTTATTTTGAAGCCGGCCCAAGGAGCTTAGACCCGAACTGGCCTGGTCCGCCCGCCATGGAGCCTAGTCCCAGCCTAGCTTCCACCCCCCCCTCTCCCCTCCCTCCCCTCCCCTCCTCCCCGTGGCAGCCGCCGACATTAACATGCACGCCCGTAATCAATAGGGGGGGAGCCCCCCTCTAGTCTCTTTCGCGCCGCGCCCTAGACTTGGAAGGGTGCGGAGCCTTGTCCCAGACCACCGCTAGGGGAAAGGAAAAGAAAAGAAAAAAAAAGCGCAAGGAAAAGAAGACACTTGCGTGCATAATAGTCCGCCTGATTTGTCTTTAAGTGCCACCACTTTTTTGCAAAAAAAAAAAACAGAAAAAAGAAAGGAAACCATTCAAAAATATTGAGAAAATAATTCAACAGGCACATATTTGTTGAATTTTACGTTTTCTTATCGAAAAAAGTATAGAACGGATCTGTCCGTCTGTCTGTGGACAGGTATCAGGGCTTAAACCGCAAGAGATAGCAGCAAGCGGTTTTCGGATTTGGATTCAGCGTGACCAAATGGTCAACTTCTGGTACACTTCCGGTATTTCGGGTTCACTATACATGCAGCCTTGGCAACGGGAAATGTCCTTAGAATCGCATCGTATAGGGTTTGTCAGCCTCATTTCCCGCTCCTCAATGAGAAAAAGTATACTCGAATCACACTCGGGTGATTGGCCAATCTTATTGTTTTTTTTCCCCCTAAAAATAATTTTTAAAAACAATTCATGGGGTATGTAGTGACCTAGTTGGAAAGAATGGTTGGAACAGCAGCGATGCGGGGCCAACTTTTCCCATTGGGAGGATGGGAGGCGACATTGGAGCCTTGATTTGTCTGTCTCTTGGAGGGGGGCGTCGAGGGGGGGGGGGGAGGTTGAAGAAGAAGAAGAAGAAGCAAAGTATCGCGCGTATCCGGGAAGAATTATAAATCTTCGTCGCTTGGATTTCTGCAAAGTTTATACCCGCGTTATAAACTTGCATTGGCTGAGCATGACAGCCAATAAATTCTTGGAGTCAGAGTCTAAGTCGCTCGCTTAAAGAGTCGGAAGGGGGCTCATAAATCACAAAAAAGTTTTGCGCCCCCACAGGACAAAACTTTGCCTACACCCCATCCAATCCACACTCACTCCCAACATCATTCTGCTTTTGGACTATAAATTTTCTCAGGCTCGCCCACGACTCTGAATAAGGAAAGCCTTAAATTTGTCAACACTGGCCAGTGGCGCTACAACTACATGGGGAGTCAGAAATCCAGTCTTTAGATTGGCCCAAAATAAGGCGGGTTGCCGCGTGTGTCTAAGGGACACCCAAAAGTTTATTGCCGTCTAGATAGCTATCGGTTGGAGTCTCGACATTTCATACCTCTACATTTTAGACTTGTCTGGGGACAATCTATCCACTGGCCACACTTTACCTTATAGAAATAATAATAATGTACTGTACCTTGTCCGTGCACCGTGATGTGTCCTGACTGGCCACACACTGGCTAGACAGTTGTAAATTTGGATGACCGCTGATTGTGAAGGAACTAGGACTGTAGAGTGACCATCTGGGTGGGTGGGCAACAAAAGCTGAGGGACAGCTGGACAGGCGACAAAGGGCGCTTACTCACCCTGCCTGCGATAATAATTCAACTCGGGGAAATGGTAAGGGCATGTAATTTCATAATGGATGTGTGCGGGTTGGGGGTCGCTTACCCGGTCCCTGCTGGAGGGTGACCAGTGGTCAGTTCCGATCAAGCCCTTATGATTCCGGGGTTGGAATTAGGGCTGATGCCTGATGGGTAGAAAATTTTTTGGTACATACTGTATAGCGTATATACCAACAGGCTGAATTAACAATAGTGTAATCTCATTTTTACTAGCACATTGTCCAGATATTCGTCCATTCCCTGATCCCTGATCCCAAAAATGTCGTGCTGGCAACAATCACCATCCAGATCGGAGAGTCTCTCTTAGTTCCTGGTGTGGGGATGCAGCTCGAGGCAGCTAATGACCCCGACGGGCCATTTCGACATAATTGGACCTGCGACTCAGCAGGGCTCCGGTCGCTCATATCTTCCCCCATTCCCTCCGACTGACCACTCATTCAACCCCCCCCCCCCCTTTACCCTGGGTGTCTCCCTCTCTCTCGAAACTACCCTTCCATCAACACATAGGTTCAGATGACGTCACCCCCCCCCCCCCAAATGACCAGATTTCTAAGAGTGAAGTTAGTATGGAATTGTGTGAGATGAGAAAAGAGTGGTCAATGGGTGCCAGAACTTTCAGAGAAAGTTAGAGGTTGGCCCCCTAATATCTGCAGGATTTGGACTGGTGAACAGAGCGTGCCTAGCCACAATAAAGAGTAGGACAAGAGAAATGTGGAAGAGCTGCTGGCCAACTTTGAAATTGCTCATGTTTTTCAAGCCAGCTCAAATTCAATGCCCAAGTATTGGGTATCTGATGTGTTCAATTCTGTTCTACTGTATAGAGAAATAGAGAAGAAGCGAGTATATACTAAGCTTATATTGGGTCTGTGCTCTTCTTTCTTTTTTTTTTCGCTTTCTCTTACTTTTTTTTCGACTTTTTTTTTTCTTTCGTTTCCTCTTTCCTGCAGAGTGAGCCCGTGACGTGGGATCGATGGCAGAGTCCGCCCAGAAAGACGGGCTCTCATCTCGAAGCTTCATTTCCGTCTGTTGTTTTCTTACGTTATTGATTTTCGGACCAGTGAACGTGGGGGCCGGCCTGGCCAAATCGCCCAAATCAAATCAATCCACACCCCCCACCCACCCCACCCAACCCTCCACCTTCTCAGCCCCTGCTCTTTTCTTCTTGGACTATAGAAAAAGGCTTTTCTTGCCGACAGCCCACTGCTGGTGAGATGAACAAGTTTTTCCAATGGAATAATCATCAGACTTGAAAGCATCACTTTATTATAGGTAAAATAGGAATTTGAATAAATCTTCCAGCCAAAATTCGGCCAAATTTGTCAAATTCCATGGAATTATTTTCAGCCTCTCAGATCCACGACTTGCGGATTGTTGGTGGAAGCAGCGATAAGAGATGGTGGGATTCTGGTCTTGTTGGTTGGGATGATGAAGGATCCAGGCAGCTAGGGCGTAATATGGGCGGGAGAATGGCCGCTCCGGGTAAAATTAGAGCGCCCCGAACCGATTGCCTGTGGGCCCCCGAAAGTAATAAGGAGTCTGAGGGTAATAAGAACGTGGCGCACGTTGGGTTGCACTAGCTATGATTCCTTTTTTTTAAATGACTTCTCGCCACATCCAGGGAACGAACATCACCGCAGGATCCTCGGAATGGATAATGGGGCTTGGAAGAAATTTTTTTGCAAAAATGTTCTAGAGACAACAAGCAAAATTTGGGAACATTCATTCTTTGGTAACGCATTAATTGTTGAATTAATTTACCGAAGCACATGATCGCAATATTAAAGCAATTATGCAAATGTTTCATACAAATATTGCAAATGACGAAATTTAAAATTTTAAATTTTTAAAAAAATATCGACAGATATATCGATATATCGTACAGTTCAATCCCCCTAGGGACAGTTTTGGGATGAGAAGAACCGGAAATCTCAACCCCCCCCCCCCCCTCCTTTTTTTCAGTCTACGCAAACAAAAGTCCGTGGACTTTGTTTACACCTTGTCTTCTGGCGGGGGGGGGGGGGGCGGCTGGGGAGAAATTCGCAGCCAATTTCCCGCACTTTTAGAGTACGAGTAGGGTGGAAAGGAAAAAAGGTGCGCGTATAGCTAAAAAAAAAAAAAATCGCTCCGATTCAACGGCTGTGGGAAATCAAATGGGATTACATGAAGCAGGACAGGAGGAAGCATGCAGAGGGGTGGGTAGGATTTGGGTCGGCTGAGGTCAATGTGTGGTTGCCGGATAGGGTTCGAGGTTTGTCCCTTATTGACTTTGAGAGTCGCTGTGCAACTAATCTCAGAAAAAAGCGGACCCCCACCTTTTTTGTGGGGTGGCGGGTGATGGATTCACTGATGCTGCACCAAAGTAACGGTTACTGCATAATCGATTGGCTAATAGGGTGACCAGTTGATAGGAGGGGGGGAGGAAGGTTGCTATATGTTAACGGTGGGAAAAAGAAGTTCGGCGGAACAATTATGTGGTATGAATGTGGGACTTGCCAGATGTGCTAAAATGGCATTATTTCCTAATCTGCACTAATGGACTATAACTACTCCGAAAAATCGAACAGTTACCCACTGCGGGTATGTGAAGACAGAAGAAATGGCATGCACACTAGTAATCCCCATATTATTATTATTATTATTATTATTATTATTATTATTATTATTATTATTGTGCAGAGGTGGTGACTACTTTTTTTTGTTTGGTGTGATTAACCGGTGTGGAGTTAATTCGGGTGCTTTGCCAGAATGGGACGACTTGGACGCAGTGTCGGCGTAGGATGTACGAGGAGAGGCCCGGAATAATTTGCTAACGTTGGGCGGCTCTCCTTGTCCCCATGGAGAATGGCGAAAAAGCAGGCGGCGCTGATCACATGTTCGCTGTCCGGAAAATGATGTGGGGGGGTTGGAAAAGGGCAAAAGAGTCGGCGAGAGAGGGAGAACCAGGGGGGTCGAAGGGGAACGGACGGAGGAGCAAGGTCAATTATGTAAGCACATTCGGTTGGCTGGTTGGGGTTGGCACCGTCCATCTTGGATCCTGCCTTCTGCCAGTATTTGTGCACAGTCAGATGTAAAAAGGCCGTATCTGCCATGAGACACCAGCGTTTCTCTGTGAGGGAAATCAGAGTTTCCAAGTAAGGAGCCGGATTAATTCTGGGAGTAACGAGGGTCCAGGTTGTCTTATCCTAGCTGGCGAGTAAAGTGGCATGCATTGAGCCATCACGACGGTACAGGGCTCATGTAAAGGGCCCATGAAACGTCTCCAAGCCCTTCTCCCCCCACCCCCCCATCCCGGAAAGTGTCCCGCCTCCGATTAGCCTGTCCGTTTGTTTGTGCGATATATAACCGTCTTAATCGCGCAAGTGAAACCGCACGCAATCACACATGGCCCAGGCAGGAAAGAGCCTCTGGAATTGCCCTCCTTTACGGCCCAAACGGAAGGAAGGAGGCAGCTCCCGGAAACTCCAGTCTTTCCTCTTCCGCCTTCATGTACCAAACCAAGCAAAGGAGCCCCCCCAAAGCCATTTCTTGCCCATCTCCGGCCTTTATGAGATAAAGGCTGGTTCCGCTACTAGTAGATGCTGGTCTTATTCTAATGCACATTTTGCCTTTCAAAAAAATCCCCAATTGCTAGCCTGGGATATATATATAAAAAGTGCGTGTCCCCTCGTCTAGTTTTAGTCTGAGTATCCGTTGGACCTACTGGACTCTCCCCACCTCCCTAACCTCCCCCAGGGAGCAAGGCTGGGACTCGAGTGGCATTACGGAGCCTACATGCTTTTAATGGAGCTTTGATATGTTGCGCGCACTTCCCGGGGAATTATGGGCCATGACGAGAAGGTCCCTAGGGCAAGGCGCCCGCTGAAATCTGTCATCGTCGCAGGCGCCCTCCACCACCACCATTCCCTGCCTCCCCCCCTACGACAACTCACTCTAGTGAATGCGACCACCCACCCCTCCTCTCTCAAAATGATTCCTTTTGCTTGCAACCCCCCAACCAGGCTGTCCCCCCCTACTCATATACTCTGCTGGGCATGTGTCAGTCAGACCCAACGCGTTGGACATGCAGCATGAGGAATGGGGGGAAAAGTTGTTTTCTTGCTGGTGTTTGCATAAGGGCTGACGAGCTATGGGCATAAGGCTTGTGTAGAAAAATGTTGTTTTTGGCACATTTGGAAATGATAATTTTAGGCACGATATTGGAAGAAAGTATATTGAGAATAGTTTTTATTACCTCATCTGAGGAGGCCAATTACGCTTTGGTTAGCGGAGTGTTCGCATATCGTTTGGACTTGTAAAAAAACGACGACCCTTCTTTCACATAGCACATTCTGAATGTTGGAGTGACTGATGCAACTTGATATGTGCGGGTGATCATGCCTGCCAATAGTGTAAATTAGAGGTCGAAATTGGGCCTGCTGGTTGTATGGCGGAGACGGAATGCAGCATCAGAGTAGGGAGAGGGGTGGGAGGGTGGAGGGGAAAGCTATAGAGTGAAAAATGGCGTCGTGTCCGAACAGGGCTTCATTATGGTCCTGAGGGGGTGGAATTTTGCTCCGTATGTCTAGCCGTTAAGCGCGTACTACACGATTGGCTCATTCCGCCTAATTGTAACTAATCTAAATTTCATAGGATGGGAGCTAAAAGTTGATTGGTCGGGGATTAATGTTATGGCGCAGTCTAATCACCTGTAATGGATACTGGCTACCAAACCAGATTCCGCAACAGACTGAAAATTTCCCGGGTTCAAGAGGAGAGGCAATTCAGCTCCCCGGGACTTCATTGGGCCCTATCAATAAAATGCGGGAACCTGCCATGCTTTTTGGGGGGCGATCTATCAGGCAAGATAACTGTTCCTCCACTTGAAAGGAATTCCTTCCTAATGAGAAAGGGTTGGGGTAGGATGATGATTTTCGGCTAAATTTTTTAAGGCTGCTGCTGGGCTACTAGCTGGCTGGCTCAAATTGAGCCAAATCGTGCCTGCCATCGTTTTCCAACTATATCACGTTCGACCTCTGTGTTTTTAGCAATACCAGGCTTCCAATTCCATTTTATGTGGACTGTACTTTGCCATTACGCTCCGTTTCCCCCCCTCCCACTATACATTAGGCGCTCTATGCATTCGCATGGGCAATCCTACTTAGTGATATGGTATGGTATCGCACTCTCTACTTTTTTGTTCAGCATGGGTTCACTTAGTCTGACTGACAGATATGCTTAAATTTAACATTATTTTAAATATTGATATTATGTAGCTATAGCTGTTGCATTAAATTGTTGGGTTTGCTCCGAAAATATTTTTCAGTAATGAATGAATAAATTTATATTATAAGACACCAGGTTATATTACAAAGAACTTTTCATTGCCCTTTTTCACGTATCTTATTCAAAGCGTGCAGTATACGTGACCGTGGCCGAAATTGCTTTGGATGGAAATGCCGGAAGCTTCATCCTGTCAGATAGATGACCTATACGCCTTTTTTGCCTCACGCACTGCCCAGATTTCAGGGGCAATTCGCACGCATGCCCTCGGGGTTCAAAACCCAGATTTTTGGAATTCGATGTAGACTCATGTTATTGTGATGAATAGTTGCATTGTAATATTAGTCACATTTGCAATGAACTAGGTGCTTACAGTGTGGCACAATTTCCTTTTATGGAAATGCGTATTTCATGAGTGGAGCCAGGCAGCGACGAGCTGGTTTGAAGCTGATTTTCACAGGTTGGCACAAGTTGAGCCGAGTGTGGAAAACGCCTGGGGTTTTTTGGTCAAGCTGTCCCGGTGTAGGCGTCTAGGGAGTAGCATTGGGCACCCTGCGGAATTTAGCCGCCGCTCACTCTCACCCTGCCTCTTTTCTACAGCAGGCTTTAGCCTCTGACACATCCCCGGAGGACGTCCAGAACAAAAGGCCACAGGCGCTGCTGCCGCCATGTGTTGTTTCCATGTCCGGTCCGCCTAGATTCAGACAGACAACTCTTCTCTGTTCTCTCCAACTACGCCTGTCCCCAAAATTCCTCTCGGACGTCCAAGCCCCCTCGGATTCTGTTCATCCACCCAAAGCGACAAAAAAAAGGAATGTCCACCATAGTGTGTGAGTCAATAATATCAACATAATGTCCATTTTTTGCTTATAACTGGTGATAATGTGAGCTAAGGGCACTTATTGTTGGTCCGAGATTATTGGGGTCCATAAAGGGTGGTGCGCGACAGTAGCGACGCTCTGACGGCCTAGTGGCGAACCACGCTCCCCACACACGGCCGTTGCGGGCAACTAACCATCCCCTGGAAGTGCTCAGAGAAAAGAGGGGTCGCGTGTGTGAGGTCCATGTAAGACTCTGGTGGTTCTGGACTCGCGCTCCACTGACCCGTCCGAAAAGACCAAGTTGGCGACTAAAACGCGTTCCGTGTAAACAGGGGGATTGAGGCGACCTCTCTCTCTTCTTCCTCCTTGTCTTGTCCTCTGGCGGATACCAACTGAGGTGGAAGCGCAGGGGATATATTGGCTGGCTGGATTCATCAGTACCAGGCTTAGCCTTTTTCTTGGGATTGCGGGGCCTGGAGACTAATCTTGGTCTCCAGACCCTAGTCTCTCTTATCTGTGATGACGAATTGTGATGAGGTTTACGGGTTTTATCTCCGTTACATTCCAGCCTTGGTTTTGGGGGGGGGGGGGGGGGGGAGGGGGTGGGGGANTTGAAGAATCGCCTTTAGGGGGTGACGTCACTGGGTAACGGGTTCTATGTGACCTGGCTATCCAAATGGGGGCCACCTATCTCCCTCCAGGAGCAATTTCCCCCCTGCCGCCATTTTGGAATCTTATGCTCAATTTTTTCTCACTCCGGGAGACAGCGAAACAATAGACTCCAAGTTCAATGGAATGAATAAGGGTCGTGAGCAAGAGCTACAATACTCCGCCAGCAGTGGATTTACGACCCCATTGCAACTGCTCTTTTCTTATTTGTAGCTTTTTTTCTTTCTAATAACGTCGTTACTATTCGGCGCGTGGCAGCTCTTTCCTTCTTCGACACCCGAGGCATACTGATCCGGGGCTTATTTTGCCAATGTGGGGCTTTCTCTCTCCTGTCGCCCCCTCCTCCTTCCCCCAACTCCCTCCACCCACACCCCCCTCTCAGCTTTCCAGCCAGCCAACCAAGCAACCTGCTTCATTGCTGGCAAGGAACTTTGCTCCCCAACTCACCCTTTCATTGCCCTCCCCATGCTTTTTTATTCCGCTTAAAAATCGACGACACTAAAACTCCGGGCTATCAGGTCGCGGGTGTCGTCAAATCGTAAACTGGTGCTTATTGGCATACCCGAATTTTAATCAGCTCGATATCACTTTAGTCTTGAGCGGGGGAGAAAATGTTCGCTTGGGACATTACTCATGAGCAATGCGATGAATAAGAAGAAGGGGATCTGTTCCACGTGTGGGGGATGGGAACCAGACACTGTTTATATGTATATTCGATGATGCAGCTAGAAGATCTGTTGAAAATGGTTGGCTTGAATTACTAACAGTGAATGTTCGCGATGTATCGATATTCTTGGTCAAATCCTGAGCCTTGCGATTGGCTGTGATAGTACTGTATGCAACATGATTTTGAAACAACTCATCTTCTACCACTCCACATTACATGGTCAACTACTGTCCACCAGCTAACGTGCTCGAGCACATAATTTAGTGGACAGCATATACTGTCAGGATAAAACAGCGTTTTTGGGGACAAGAGCTGGTTACAGCTCTGGTCCATGATATTGCTCGACGCAAATTGCACGGGTTATACGCTTTTTTTCATTATAGCACGGTGTGAAGTGGGTTCATTTTGGAAACGAGTGCACTTAAGGTCCTCTCTGATCAGTACATCGTTCAGGGGCCATCGTGTTTAGCCACTTTGGCGCTCAACTATAAAAAAATACACTAAAAAAACGAACATGTTGGCATGCACTTGATCGGCCTCCTCGTGTCCAGATTCCCATAGAGCGGACGTAGCATAGCCCAAGCTGGCAGAGGGAAGCCAGGCGCTGGAGTGTTTTCTATTGACTGGGTGTCAAAAGGCCCCCACCAGTTCAACCCCCATACCCTTCATCCCCCCCACCCCTCTGCTGCTCTGCTGCTGTGCCCCCCACCCCACCCCCCGATGAAAAGTACCAGCCTCTCGGCATGCCAGCGGAGTGATTCACGTGCAAAATGACCATAAACGATGCAGATCACATCGCTGCCGGAGCTTTTGTGGCGGTCGGCCAAGCGCTGCCGAATTCCCGCTTGAGGTGGCTCCATCTCTACACTTCTGTCTGCCACCCCATCCTCGCTAAAAAAAAATTGGGAATAAAAACCGCCAAAAAAACATCGGATCATATTCTACGTTCGAAGGCCGCCAATAAACCTACACACTTGGGTGCAGCTTGAAATGAGGCTCGTTTATTTTGAAAATCTTTACCGGTCGGTTAAAGGACAGTCATAACTTGGCCGTTAAAAACCGTTGACGCCCACCACGCTGGATGATTTACCGCATATTGATGCAACAGACTTTCATACCTTGCAGATAAGCAGTTGTAGGCTTCATTTCAACGGGCAAAGGGACTTTGTAGCTAATTATGTTTATTCACCGTAAATCTTGTTCCCGAGCGGTAAAAGTCCGGAACTTATCACCTTCGGCGAGCTGCCATTCGTGGCCTTCCTTTAGTGACGTGGAGCCGACGCGGCCCATTAGTACAGGAGGCAGAGAGGAACAGGAGGATCGAGTCTGGGGTGGTGGTGGGTGCTGCACCTGCTTCCAACGGAATCTTCCCTTTTTATCTCCATATAGAGCCGGGTCTCTGGATCTCCTTGCTTCCAATGGCGAGTGTCCCTCGGCCATAACCCGAAGGCCACAAAACGGAATGAGTTACGGCGACTCCCTCGATAAACCCTGCCCGGTTCGGCCCCCAGCAGAAAAGAAAGATGCTGCAGCACTAGCTACCTTTATGCACGGACCGAACGACCCGTCATGTCCGTGTCGAGAATCCTCAAGAAAGGACACACAGACGCCATTTTCACTTGGGTGTCTTTCTCTAGAACGGGTTCGGGTAGATCAAGACTGGTTGCTTCTACCCTCCCCTCGATTACATTTCCGGACGCTTCCAGAAATGTTCCGGTACATTCGGGGGTATATAGGAGAATTGCTTCCTGTGCGTGGACTGATTTGTTCCGGTGTTGCTGCTATGGGCAGTCACGCACAGAAAGACGCAAATTGAATGGAAAATCTCTGATTGCGTCTTGTTGCAAGATTGCCCACTGCATGACACCACGAGGAGCACCCAGATATTTAAAATTAAGGATCCCTTACCGAAATTTTCTCTACCTCGCGGCGAGGTCGTCAGACGAGCTTATGGCCACCCAACCGCATACTAGCGGTTGTTTCATTTCGCTATGTCGC